>JAUZST010000539.1:67613-130605 GCA_034779995.1 Parotocinclus haroldoi
TGTGTGTGTGTGTGTGTGTGTGTGTGTGTGTGTGTGTGTGTGTGTGTGTGTGTATATGTGTGTGTGTGTGTGTGTGTATACAAACTATTTTTCCCCTCCGTGGAGCTCGTTTCATACTTGTGGAAAATGCTAGGATGGTTACATTTAAGGCATTTAGCAGACGCCCTTCTCCAGAGCGATTAACAACTCATGAAGTCTTACAGTTCAAGCAATAGTGGGTTAACGGCCTTGCTTAGTCCATCTGTGGCAGCTTGGCAGAGCTTAGAGTTGAACCAAAGTCCAGCGCCCTAATCGCTAGGCTACCGTACATGACATGTATGTCAGGTAGCACCATGGAACGAGTACTGACTAGATCTAGCAAACTGTTTGAAACGAAAGTGTTTGCTGTCAGCTGTAACCCAGTTTTGCTGTGAGCGTGGAGGCAAATGTACTGCTGCACGGCTGGAACATTGCGTTTGCTCGTAAACATGCCATCTGGGAAGACTTGGAGCTCCTCTCTCATTCTTTCTTTCTACATTTCATCAGCGTTAGTAACTAACATTTGCAACATGGTTTCCAGCCAGAATTGGAATTAAATCAATGCTGCTTGCAGCAGACACTGTACTGATACTCTGGGGTGGAGGAAAAAAGTGTTTGTTAAGTTGGACGAGCTGGACTGTGAAACTGTTGCTAAAAAATGCAGCCTGGATTCCTACACGTACATAACACGTTAATAGTCTGCTCCACTATCACTTGTTTGGTTAAAATGTTTTACTTCAAGGTTTTTCTCTCATGAAATGACTTTAAAAACCTGTTATTTTAGGAGTACTGCCTAATTAGTACCTGTTGTATGCACAACACACACACACACCCTGTAATAATGACCACAGTTCCTTCATTACTGGTTCGGTGTGCCGTTAAAGTGTTTCCAGATGTGCCGAATCAAGAAAATTGTTCAGTCTACTCGGTGCCTGGGAACACTGTGCATTAGTGAGTGATGATGAAAGAAAGCTGACCGCTTTGTAGTGACATGGCCGTTATTCTGATATTCAAAACAATATTGACAATATTGCTCAGGATGAGCCTGATTTGACACTTTGTTCTCGGCAGTACAGCGGAAATGCTCATAGAGATGACTACTGATGAATATTTAAAAGCTAATGCATTCTTCCAGAGGACCTTTGATCCTCCATGTGCTACCAAAATGACACAGACTTAGCAAGACCTGGACTAAATCTTTATCAGCAGATCCTTTAAGTCTTACATTTACATTTAATGCATTTAGCAGACGTCCTTATCCAGTTACAATTCAAGCAATGGTGGGTTAAGGGCCTGGCCTAAGGACCCAACTGTGGCAGCTTGGCAGAGGTGGGATTTGAACCCACTAGGCCAATGGAGCTCCACTACAACTTCAAATCTTGTACCTATCAACTTGTCGTTCCTACACGTCCCACAGAAGCTCATTTGACTTTAAATTTGGGTAACTTTACAAACCACTTCTGTGTGTAGTGTTTCACATTATCTTGCTGAAAGAGGCCATTACCATCTGTGAATACCATTTGGAATGAATCGGTGTATCTTCTTTGCAACAACGTTCCTTTATAGTGCTTGGAGCAGAGCAGAGCAGGTAAATCTAAAGACTCTACTGTCTTTTTTGTGCAAGATGATCATATTTGTGTTTATGATTTTCTGTTACTTATTTATATCAAGTTGTAAATGTTTGTTGCAAGTGTATATGCATGTCCATTTGTAAGTAGTACTCCTTTGTTTGCCGTCCCAAACATTCACTCAAACCTGTCTATAGAAACTGGCTCACATTCACTTGTTTCGTCTAGCTGATCCTGCATGTTGTTCATAAGTGTGTATCGATGCATTTGAACAGTATCAGGTCCATCATACCATGAATTCATCGTGTTATGGCTTTTGCCTAGAGCAGGCCATAATAGCACGTTGCTTTATCTTTTTATAATTATTTTGGGGCCTTATATACATTTTAAAATCTGTGGCATTAGGGAAGCTGTGTAAATGATAGCGTTCCAAATAGGGTTGGGTATCGAAAAGAACTCCATGATGTGATGTGCATCACGGTACAGAGTCATTATTATACTCAGGGGATTCATACTTGCTCATTAATCTAATAAAATACAGTCCTGATACAGTTTCTTCAGATGCCTCATATTAGGCTGGATTACGTCTTGTCAGACAGAAATAATACCATCCAAGCCCATGGCTTTGCTTCTTTCTGCCTCTTTTCTTTTTTGTTGCTTCTGTTTCAAGGTCTACATTTGGCTTTCAGAGATAATGTTTCGGTTGTGCTCTGCTCTGTGGAAGGCTTTTGATGTCTAGTTTCCTCCCCCTCTTTCTAAGTTTAAAAGGCTTGCACACTCCTCAGGCTGCATGACTTTCTTTTATCTAAATCCCCGGATAAATTGAGCACCATCTTCCTGAGGTTGCCTTTTGTGGTGTTTGTGTTGGAGATCATGGTCATCATCGTGACGACCACAAAACCAAACCAAAACTGAGGAACGCATGCGAGAAAAACGCAACTCGGTGCGTATAGTGATGGACGCTCATGAGACTGTGGTTTTCTCGAGTTCTGTGGTTCATTCAGATCCATTTAAATTCTGCTGTAGTTTCTTTCCTCTCTGCTGTCTTGGCAGCCTTTTGCATCAGATATAGAAACGACTGAATGGGGGTGGGGAGGCATAACTGTAAAACAGAATTGTTTTTTTATTTTTTATTTTTATGCATTTATTAATAGTTTGCCCCTTTTTATTATTTAAACATGTTTAAACACAGTTGAGAGGAAACTTTGAATAATATGGTGACGTATTAAGAAGTACTGTCCAAGCAGTCACGGGCGAAGTGTCTTTCACAAGCTCCCACCAGGTGGTATTGAACACTGATCTATACTGCTCACAAAATAATAGGGGGTATTTCCAAATGACTTATACTTATACTGTACTTATGTATTTTAATTACTCTTAGGTAATAATAAGTAATAGCCATGTCTTTTTTTACACTTACCCACGATTTAAATTTTGGAATATGACTCGGCAAGGCAAACGTAATTAATTTTTCACTTTAACAATATGTTTATATTATATTTCATATACTTATAGTGCCAAGAGTATGTCACTGGTCTCAAGCAAACAAGCTATCTCTCTCAGTGGTTCTACTGGCTTTGGGAATGCCGTTTTCAGTTGCACATCTTTCAGTGTGTTCATTTACATGTCCATAGGTGCTTAGTGACTTACAGCAGGGGACAGTAGGATTCTACCTGGCTAGTCTCTTACGAAAAGTTTCACGGCTTTAGGGATAATTTCGATTTTATTTCAGGTGTAGTGCGGTGTTAGAAACGCGTTGTCGACTTGCACCACATATTCCCACATCTTTTTTTTTTGTTTGTTGTTTATCCCGGAGGATAAACGATCAAATTATAATTTGTTTTTGCCTCTACCTGTGAGAACAAAACCTTAAACTCTCTTTCGGTGAAGTTCCTCTTCTTTTGTCGATTTCCTAATGGCTAGGCTATTCCAATGCCTATTTATACTAATTAGCATATTATATTGAGGGAGGTTACAGGGTTGTGCTTGTGCATGTGCGTTCAATTCACGTTGATTGTGACGTTCAAAGAGAATGTGCACATGATTTGATGCATCTATATTTTCAAAAATTCTTTTAAATCACATGAACTCATTTATTGCCACAAACCCTTATTATTATTATTCTTAACTAAACAAACACAATTGCCTGCCTGTTTGTGTGAAAACTAAAGCTGCAGTAAGATTTCTCCTGGGAGAAACACATTCATGTAGAGGCAAGATTCATGTGCAAGACTGCAGTACTTGGGGATGATGGAAAAAGTCTCCCCATGGCAGCAGAAGCATATTCAGTGCTGTATAATTTTCTGCTTGTATTCCCAGAATACAAATATACTCAATACAACTCAATACAATACATTAAATACAAATGTACTCAATTGCCATTTTATGACAACCCCAAATTCCAATGAAGTTGGGACGTTGGTAAAAAAACATAAAAACAGAATACGATGATTTGCAAATCCTTTTCAACCCATATTCAATTGAATATACTATAAAGTATATTCAATAAATATTTTGTTATTTTTTTGCAAATATTCACAATTTGAATTTGAGTTGGGACAACGTGGGTTTATCACTGTGTTACATCATCTTTCCTTTTAACAACACTCAGTAAGCATTTTGAACCGAGGACACTGATTGTTTAAGCTTTGTAGGTGGAACTCTTTCCCATGCTTCAGTTGCTCAACAGTCCGGGGTCTCCGTTGGCATATTTTGCACTTCATTTTCAACGAGAGAAAGGTGTGGACTGCAGACAGGTTAGTCTAGTACCCGCACTCTTTTACTATGAAGCCATGCTCTTGTAACACGTGTAGAATGTGGCTTGGCCTGGTCTTTCTGAAATAAAAAGGAACATCTCTGAAAGATGTTGCTTGAATGACAGCATATGTTGTTCCAAAACCTTTATGTACCTTTCAGCATTAATGGTGCTTTCACAGATTATTGCTTTTGTTTTGAATGGTAGAGTTTTAACTTGCACTTGTAGATGGAACGACAAACCGTGTTCACTGACAATAGTTTTCTGAAGTGTTCCTGTGGTGATATCCATTACAGAATAATGTAGTGCCACCTGAGATTTCTCCAGATTCTCTGAATCTTTTGATGATGTCATGGGCTGAGGGTGGTGAAATCCGTACATTTCTTGCAATCGAACAAAATCTTAACAGAAACAAACATACATAGAATTTTTTTTTGCTAATTTATTGAAAAGGAAAAACTGAAATATCACCTGGTCATAAGTATTCAGACACTTTGCTCAGTATTTAGTAGAAGCACCATTTGTAGTACAGCAATGAGTCGTCTTGGGAATGATGCAAAAAGTTTTTCACACCTTTATTTGGGGATTCTCTGCCACTCTTCTTTGCAGATCCTCTCCAATTCTGTCAGGTTGGTGAACGTTGGTAGACGGCCATTTTCAGGTCTCCCCAGAGATGCTCAATTCGGTTTAGGTCAGGGCTCTGGCTGGGCCAGTCAATAATGATCACAGAGTTGTTCTGAAATTACTCCTTTCTTATTTTAGCTGTGTGCTTAGGGTCATTGTCTTGTTGGAAGATGAAATCTTCAGCCGAGTCTGAGGTCCTGAGCATGCAAAGAGGTTTTCTTCCAGGATATGTGTGTTCTTGGCCACATTCATCTTTTCTTTAATTGTAATTCGTCCTGTCCCTGCATCTGAGAAACACCCCTATAGCATGATGCGGCCACCACCATGTTTCACTGTTGGGATTGTATAGGGCAGGTGATGAGCAGTGCCTGGTTTTCTCCACACACACTGCTTAGAATTAATGCTTTAGTTAAATTTTCATCTCATCAGACCAGAGAATCTTATTTCTCATAGTCTGATAATATGTCATGTGTTTTTGGCAAACTTTACGCATTCTTTCATAAGTCTTGCACTGAGGAGAGACTTCCGCCGCACCACTCTGCCATAAAACCCAGACTGGTGGAGGGCTGCAGTGATAGTTGACTGTGTGGAACTTTCTCCCACCTCCTTACTGCATCTCTGGACTCAACCACAGTGATCTTTGGGTTCTTCTTTACCACTCTCACCAAGGCTCTTCTCCCATGATTGTTCAGTTTGGCTGGATGGCCAGGTCTAGGAAGAGATTATGGAGGCCACTGTGCTCCTAGGAACCTTGAGTGCTGCAGAAATTTTTTGGTAACCTTGGCCAGATCTGTGCTTTGCCACAATTCTGTTTCTGAGCTCCTGGGGCAGTTCCTTTGACCTCGTGATTCTTGTTTGCATTGACATGCACTGTGAGGTCTTATATAGACAGGTGTTTGCTTTTCCTAATCAAGTCCAATCAATTCAGTGAAACACAGCTGGACTACAATGAAGGAGTAGAACCATCTCAAAAAGGATAAGAAGATATGGACAGCTTGTGAGTTAAATATGAGTGTCACAACAAAGGGTCTGAATACTTATGACCATGTGATATTTCAGTATGTCTTTTTTAATAAATTAAAAAAAAATTCTACATGTCTGTTTTTTCTGTCAAGCTGGGATGCTGAGTGTACATTAATCAGAAATAAAATGAACTTTTTTATTTTAGCAAATGGCTACAATGAAACAAAGGGATCCTTTAAAGGGGTCTGAATACTTTCAGTACCCACTGTAGGTATGTAGAAATGGTCAAAATGACCCGTTGAAATTCAAGCCCAGCATCAGTGATTTAAGTGGCTATAAATGCACATGGTTGTTGGTACTAGTCAGGCTTGAACTGAGTGTTTCGTAAACTGCTGATCTGCTGGGATTTTTACTTCTGAGACCATGTCTAGGGTTTAAAGAGAATGGTCAGAAGAAGAGAAGGTCAAAGGAGAGTGGACAGACTTATTTGAGCTGATAGAAAGGCAAGGTGTGCAGAAGAGCATCTCTGAATGTATAACCTTGAAGCAGATGGGCTACTGTAGCAGAAGTGATAATACACCGTTGTCTGGCTGTAACAATTTCCTCAGGTTTATACGTCTGCCCATTTTTCACACAGTCAACATATCCTCTAGGAGGACTGACTGTTCATTTACCTATTGACCATATCCCAGACGTATGCAGTGGTAATGAGATAATGCACTTATAAGTCACTATAAATGGTGTGCACTCCTGAATTTACATTGTCACTTAGCAGACGCACATCTGCAGAGCAGCTTACAACTGATACAATTTTACAGTCTAAGCAGTGGTAGCTTGGGTGTCTTGCTCAAGCTCCCAACAGTGGTAGTGGTGGGATTTGAATCCTGGATGGGTCTATAATATAGTACCTTAGACATTAAGATAACGCAGTCCCATGCAAAGTGAGAAAGCCAGGAAAAACATCAAATTAGATGAGATATACCACACCATAAAAGAACAATTTTAACTCCATTCACTGACAGAGCAGACCAAACCATATGGACAAGGTGCCATATTGGGTACACTAGATTTAACCCTCAACACCTCCTGTGAGAAATGATCTGGCAATAGCTGTCACATAATTATATAAATAAAACACATAATTACCAAATGGCACGAATACAAAAGAATTGGAGACAGTCTGAGAATACCCAGAAATATCCAGGACCCCAGAAAATGTAGACAATCTTCTGAGGTATCTTGCACACAAGAATGTAGAGCTTGCCCCAATAAACCATCTCACCATGAATATTATTAAAATGTGTTAATGGTGTAGAACCCCATGTATTGTGGTTTTAGTATGCGTTTTTGGCAATTACCTTGACACTTTTCTATTGTTAAACCTTTCCAGGCAGAAGAGTGATCCAGGGCACTCTGGGTTAAAAATCTCAAAAGCTGAAGACATCATGCACCTTGCTGTGGTGGCATGTGGGAACCGTCTGGAAGAAACGCTCACCATGGTGAAATCAGCACTGCTCTTCAGCATCAAGAAAATCAAGTTTCACATCTTTTCTGAGGAGGAGCTGACTGCAAAGTTTGAGAAAGAGGTAAATGTTCTACCTACTAGCTCACCATCATGCTTCATTTCATTTCAGAAGTGTAGAACATATGACCGCGAAATCCGTTTTTATTATAGCCTTACCAAGTCTGGCATCATAATTCTTAATAGCAAATGAAAACTCATTATGAATATATAATCAGTACATAGCTAAACGACACCACTGCAATATGGAACACGTATGCTTCTACAATAGAAAATAAATAACGTGACAATTATTTAAAGTTTAGGTTACTCTGTGAAGTGCCTGCCCTATCTGCAACTATCTTCCTCATTGTTTCAATTTTTTTTATTGTCCTCAAGTTTCAACTTGGTTTGAAACTTAAAAATCTGTTTTATCTATTAATTTGGAATAAAGTCATTTTAAATGCAGGTATGCACAGTTTAACTAGTCCATTACACTTTGACCTTACCACCATATAGTCTTTTCTATAGTCTTCTATGTAAATTTAAAGTATATTTTCACTAGAAAACTGTGTGCTAATGATGAAGAGATAAATGGACCATTGTGGAAAATGCAGTAAATAAAGAAATAAAGAAATAAAGATGATGTCAGATGAAACAGAGACTCGAGTGAATGTGAACCGGTTACAGGTTAGAGAGAATATATAGGCAGTGGTGGATAAATAAAGGAGTAATACTTACAACAGGACAGGCACATGCACTTCAGAATGCAATTTACAGCTTGTTATAAATAAATTATTCCACTCTTTAACTCCTGCCTCTGCTCATAGATTCTCAGTGTTGATTGGTGGTTGAGGTGGTCAGCTGTTTATGGCCTTATGTCCAGATCATTTCATTTGATAGTATATTAGAATTTTTAAGACCTTTTAAAAGGTCGTTAAAGTGAATGGGTGACGATCAAATGATCGTTAAACTGCACATGACTGTTTTTAAAGTTCATTAAGAATTATTTTTTTAAATAAAATAACTGGGAAAAAGAGCACTAAACATATTTTAAATCTGTGTTGTCAGGACTTTTCCCAAATTAAGAAAAGGTTATTTATTTATTAGATGTGTTGCAACTGGCACAAGGGTGGTTCTGCCGTCATGCACTTTTTAGTTTTTGAAACTCGTCTCTCACCGCACATGCTACGCACAATGATTTTGAAGGCGCTCTTGCAGAGCAGGTACAGGTCTATGATCATTGTATGATACATCTATGAGAGCTCATGGAGATACTCAGATGACTCGCTTAAGGTGGTTAAAACATGGAAATAAGAGAGAAAATTCAGTGATGCTGTGAGACCTTTGGAAAACATTAGTGTTACATCTGGCACGGTGCTTAAACTTTTGCATAAGCCAGTTTTACACTGTGCTTCAAAACTGTGTATTATTCAAATAATTATATTTCAGGGCATGGCACTTGGGCATTACTGTTCTGATTGTTATTCAGCGAACACTTGACACAAACATTATCAAACATTTAACAGTCACATTATGAACACTCCCAACTGCTGTTGGCAGTGCCAGAGGGGCAATTGCATTAGCGGGAGCAGAACACTCTTACAGAACCTCTGTGATTTGATCTCTCACCCATATCAGCAACATGACAGCCAGCGAGTAGCCAGCCATTGTAATTCCCTCCTCTGAGATAGATTGGGCAATATAATATTTTTGATAGCAACTGCACTTGGTGTGTAACAGAGCATTAAATTATCGAGTCTGCTGCTAGAAGAGGTGTTTTTCTTCAGAAAATCGTTCTGTGGCCTGGATATTGTAAACTACCCCAATAACAAGAGTGCAAGCATAGTGCTAAAGGAACATAATTATGTGTGACCTGGAGCAAATGTTATACTGAGTATGATTAAAGAAGATTTTGTAGAGTCTAGGGAATATGTACAGTGTAGGCTAAAATCTCAAGGCTCCAATTCAGTTAAAACCGCTAAACTTTCCCAAAGCAGGAATATGCAACGAGGCATCATATGTATAGTTACCTACTTATACTACACACATACTAGTTACATACTTACATACATACATTTTTGGTAAAAAAAAATTGTCAGATTGTTATAATTAAGTAGTTGACCATGCATTTCTGCGTTAAGAGTTTACAATTTAATTTGTACCTTGTTTAAACAAATGACTTTCTCCATATATGGAATCTTGATATAAGCATTTCAATATAAAGCAGTTTATATATGTGTACTGCAGAAAATCAGATTTTTCAAATTTCAGAACAGTCAAGCAGTTTCAGTAATCAGCATTTTTTTTTTTTTGCAGATTTTCAGTATTTCTATTTTTATCTTGCTTTTCAAGATAACAGATTTTGCTTTAAAAGTAAAAACACTTGTTTAAACGTAAACTATTATACATTATTTTTTTAAAATGTATTTTTAAAAATTATTCTTTTAGAAGCTCTGTATTTACAAGGCTCTGGTGATCTGATATTTTGCAACTTGTCAATAATCTCACAGAAGATGTGAAGAAATCAATCTGTTATCAGTTTTAAATACCAAAATTCATGTTCTCGAGCATATACTGTGTCTGAGACTCCACAAAGTGTTGGATAGCGATTTAGCGGGTGCTTCGTTTATTTCCGTGGTTGCCAGAGTTAAAAGGACAGACATGTCTATAGAAGTGATCTCAAAGGTAGAGTGTTCTCTCTTTTTAGAATAAGCACATCTTTTTAATTCTTATTAATGTAGACTAAGCATCCCATCTGGACAGAAAAAAACAGACATGTAGAAATGTTGGCAAATTTATTTGAAAAAGACAAACTGAAATATCACATAAGTATTCAGACCCTTTGTTGTGACACTCATATTTAACTCACATGCTGTTCATATCTTTGTATCCTTCTTGAGATGGTTCTACTCCTTCATTGTAGTTCAGCCGTGTTTAATTGAACTGATTGGACTTGATTAGGAAAGGCACACACCTGTCTATATAAGACCTCACAGCTCACAGTGCATGTCAATGCAAATGAGAATCATGAGGTCGAAGGAACTGCCCAAGGAGCTCAGAGACAGAATTGGGGCAAAGCACAGATCTGGCCAAAGTTTACAAGGTTAAGGCTTTATGACGGAGTGGCCCTACAAAGCTGGAAACCCGCATATAGTTTATAGTTTAGTCTAAGTGGTATGTCTGGAGAAAACCAGGCACTGCTCATCACCTGCCCTATACAGTCCCAAAAATGAAACAGTGCGAAACATTTTAAGGGGTCTGAATACTTTCCATACCCAGTGTAAATTGATGTACTGTGTATTATAAAACGCAGTAGAAAAAAATTGAATTGAGGTAGGGAAACAAGCAGGCTAACTAGGTCTAACTAGATTTTTAAACCCTCTGGAATATTTCATTTGTCAAGACACTATCTCTGCGACCAGAATATATGTCAACCTAACACCCAAACACAGTCCAGGTGTTCTTGTATTTACTTTCACAGAATAAGTGAGACGCTCATTCATGGCCATTCCCACGGGACTAAATGATTGCTGGCAAAAACACTGTTGGCATAATAATAGGGCCAAAGGGCCAAATGAGTGAAGCTTCTTTCTTAGGAATATACTTAAATTAAATTGCTAATAACGATTGCTACTCATGGAATCAATTAATACAGCTCTTATATCCAAAATGAGAGTGGTAGCACTAAAAACTAGCTTCCAGCCATAGAAAACACTTATTTGCTTGTTACAGATGGTTTATTCCCATATTTGAAAGTATATAGTACAGTGGTAATGGCCCATGATAAAACCTGTTTTCAGGTTTCAAGGTGGAAATTAGTCTTGTTTTGTTTTGTTTTTTAATACAGTTTTACTGGGGATGCAGTTTAACAAAAAATGAAAGGAATCCAGCCATAGTTTATGCAGGAGATGCCACACAATCTAGACAAGAAATGCATGTCACATAACATCTGGAAATGTGCATGAACTATTGATGTAGTGACCCCGACACGCAGAATATCAAAGAAGTGTTTCTCGTGGGATCCTTGCCATGACAAATGTGGGCTGTTTTTAAGAGCAAAGGGAGACCATACACAGTACTAGGACAGTACTAGGTTCTAATAATAATAATAATAAAGTACTTAAGTGTACTCTCACCTCTCGAGTTCATGGTTTTAACTGGACAAGTTTCTATAGATATTACATTTTATTATACATTTTATGGCACATTAATAATTATCATGTCTAGCTATTTTAATAGTAAAACAATGTACCAAAATGAGTCATATTTGACATGAGACACACTTACTCAAAATATCCTCCCTCCCTAATGTTCACCATGTATGTTTGCAACATTTTGGCAGTCTGAGAGAAGTCACAAAATGCTCCACTTCAAACAGTGAGCAACATTCTAATGAAATCGAAAAGAAAGTTATATAATTGGAACACTGTCACTTATAACTCTTCTGAATATACTCTACCCACACCATCTAATCATCCCACAGATAATTGTCTGTTCTATTAGATGCTCATCAGCTGCAGTCAGTTTGTGTCTACTGTGAAGTTTTTTAATTCAGTAGTGCAGGATGAGGATTACTTATAATCTTACAGTACACCACTAGAAAACATTAGCCAATCGCATTTCAGCATTCACAGTAACTGGGTCAGTCCCTCAGAGTTGCTTGGTGAAATACATTTTAGTGCAAATTATGAAAGTGGCGCTAATATGATTTTTATGTATGTGAATCTAGGGTAAAATATTAGTCTTTTTGGTTGAATGACTTGATCTTACAATATAAATTATGATAATTAATGACAAAGATTTTAAACATGCATCTGCTTCCACACAAAAATGTCAATAATCAACTCTTTGACCTAAACCAACTTAAGACTCTCTCCGGTGAGCTAAAGAGATCTGTAAGAATCCCTGATCCCTGAGAATCTGGATGTATTCTGAATTTATCAGTGCTCATGCAGTAAAGCTGATTGACTGCTGTTATGATGACAATGGAAGAAAGAGAGGCTACACATTACAAAATGCAGTATTATAGATGCATTATTGTGATTACTTGTATGGCGTTTATCACAATCACACTTTTGATAGCTTCTGTTTAAATTGTGGCGTGTCTCTTCCCCCCCCCTCCTTTTAAACAAATGGCGGCACAACCCTAAGATTCAACAAAATGCATTTCCTTATAATGGTTTATTATTTCTTATCTTGATGCAGTTTAGTCTTTGGAATCAGTACAATCTTTCATAACCATTTGCCCATAGAAATTCTAGAATATGCTCTATTAGTATGTACTAATTTACTTACAAAAATTAACTTGCCAAGAAGAATTTGTTGACATCGAATGAACCTTTATTTGTATAAATGTAATGATATATGCAAGTGATTGCAATATTAAAATGAAACATGTTTTTTGGGAAAAAAAAACTATACAACTGAAAAGAGGCTCTAGTGCAAGGTTAAGCAACCTCTAACCTGGATGGAAGATTCTGTATCTGCGTCCTGTGGCACATTTGCCATCAGATGTTACAGCTGGGCCTGTATAGTCGGCATCCCAGCTAGTCCCATAAATGCTTGATTTGGGATAAATCTGGCAAGCAGGCAAAGGAATGTTTGCAATCTGTCCGAGACATTCCTGGGGAAACCATTGCTGTATGCGTGTGAGCATTAGACTGATTGGAAGCCCTGCCATGGCAGGCAACACTTGTGAGCTGTTAATGTTCCTCGAGTCACCACAAAGGGTGACTGTCATATGTAATGGCTCCTCAGATCATCACAACAGCAGTTGGGGCAGTGTGAGACTCCACAGAAAAGGCAGGATTGAAAGGCCACTATTCTCAAACTTTACAGTTGTCAAATCCCAATCAGAACCTGGATTATCAGTAAGGATATGGTTCCAGTTTATAGCAGGTCAGGTTTTTCATTCCTGGCACTAATGCAAACGAAGGTGATGACTGCTGGCTGTCAATGACAGGACACGTAATGGTCACCCTGACAAAAAAAATCCTTTTGCTGTGGACTGTGGACAACAAATCTGTAGGAGCTGCTTGTGCTGGCTGGTATATCAAACAATTATCTCTACTGGTGTTCTTTCTGGGCCATCCAGAGACTTTTCATCATACATTCACGGGACCACTGCTATATTTTTATTCCAATAGCTGTGCCAACGTGTTTCCCTTTCAGCCGATTATGAACCAAGCATAATAGTTCAGTGGAAACCCATTTCTGTTTATTTAAATTGGTGGAATTGGGTGTAGTCTGTCCCTGTTGGCAATGCAGCCACAGTAAACCTTGTCAGTATGTTTTACAGTGTTTTTTTAACAAAGAAAATAACTGACTGTTTTTCTTTTCAGCTAAACCATTGGCCACAACTGCTCACCTCTAAACTCCAATACAGTCTTTACCCAATCACGTTCTCTGTTGGAAATGCTGAGGAATGGAAGAAGCTCTTCAAGCCATGTGCTGCCCAGAGGCTCTTCCTCCCAGTAAGGACTCTCCAGTTTTCTGTGAGATTTTTAGAGAATTTACCAAAGCGTTGGAAACCATTCATAATTGTCCTTTCTCAAACCTCAGGTAATCCTGAAAGACATAGACTCGTTGCTGTATGTAGACACAGATGTATTGTTTCTCCGGCCTATGGATGATATCTGGGAGTTCCTGAAGGTTTTTAACAGTACTCAGCTGGCAGCCATGGCTCCTGAGCATGAGATCCCCAAAATTGGCTGGTACAGTCGTTTTGCAAGGCACCCCTACTACGGCGTTACTGGAGTCAACTCAGGAGTCATGCTGATGAACCTTACACGCATTCGCACCACTATGTTTAAGGTGATGAATAATATGGCTCTTCCATTATGTCTTTTGCTGCCCTGTGGATAACTGAATTATTCCTTTTTTAAATATTATTTGCCTGCTTGCAGCTCAGTGTATTATTTGAAGTCTGAGTGTTAAGAGCTTTACTTTCTTTTTTAGTTTATAAAGTACTTTAATTGCACAAATTGTCATACATACAAAGTGCAAAATATACAAGGTTTGGTTTGCAAATATGACACAAACAAGCATCGAATGGTAGAAGCTTAATTTAAAACAAAAGTTGAACAAAGAATATTTATATGCTGTCAATTACAATTATTTTTCAATCTGCAAATATTGGAATAGACCAGTCATATAGTTTTTAAAAAATGGCGAAGCTGAATCGGCCAAGAAACGTATTTTTGAAATGACAGTTCAATAAAAAAAAAAAAAAAAACTAGTGTAACATGTATACACGTATAATTATTTTGTATGTGCTGTGTTTATATGTACTCTTTTACATAACGTAACATAACATAATCCCCACTGCTAGGTGTAGTAGATAATGTGTAATGTTATGAAGATGTTTTCCCTTTAAAGACCCTGGAATTCTTGTGGTTTATATATAAAATATGAAATGAAAATCTGCATATTTTTGTTAATGTTTAAACCTCCCGGCAGAATGAGGGGAAAAATGTACGTGTATCTTAATCCCTGACCTAAATTCCATCGGGAGATTTCAACTCTGTGCTATTATATTGGTGCTTATACATATTGTCTGAATTGTTTTATCCTCCAAAGTTTAAATCGAAGGTATTAAATGTGGCTTTTGTAGAGGATAAAAATATCCCAAGTGTCAATTTATATAATTAGAATCTGCCATCTGTGAGAATTTAGCCATTTATAGCCATGTTTTTGTTTGTTTAAGGGCACTTTAATGCTTATTCAGTGAAGGTTTTTACCACAGAGAAAAGAATCATGTCACCATTTTAACACTGGCAGAACATAAAATAGTGTTGTTTCCTCTACGTGCTTGAATGTTGATGCTTAATTTCCTTTGTGATTTTTCTTCTTCATCGTTCTGGCCCAGGCTGTAGTTCTCACAGGTCCTAATGTTTAGGCTCACATGTGAACGTTTTTAACTGGCATCACGTGTGTAAATGCTTGTGTGCATAGTTCTGAAAAGTCAGAAAAGCCTCCGTTTCGGGCAAGTTTTTTTGAAACACAAAGAAAAATCTGCCATGGCAGATCTTACTTTTTTTTTGACAGGTGTCTAAAAGTAAGCCACGAGATTCGGTGTTGAGGAAAATAACCTGCCACCCTTGATTTTACAGAACAGTATGATTGCTAGCAGTCTGTCATGGGAAGACTTGCTTCATCCACTTTATCAGAAATACAAGAACCACATCACGTGGGGTGACCAGGACCTGCTCAATATTATTTTTCACTACAATCCAGGTACATTTGTTGACTTTATGTTCATTTGGGCTGGATTTCTGATTGACATTTATTACACTGTAATAATAAATATGCATGAATATGTATATGCACGTTTAGAAACACTTCACAGCTTCCGCCGACAGGCTTGAGGATTACTTACTTATGATAGTGAAAGAGACTTGGCACAACTCCAGTTTGCCTGTCAGCACTGGGACGTGGCCAAAAAAATAGCAGCACAGAAGCAGCCATTCACAAATGTGTGAAGCGTTTGTGAGAAACCTGTCTATTAAAGTCAGACAGGCTAAACTTGTCAGTACGCATTATAAATGACACTAAGCAAAATTATCATAAGCAATCATTAGTCAGAACATTTGCAAGAACTGAATTCAGTCAAATGATATAATACATAATTTAAATGTAGGGTGGCATGATGGTACAGTGGTTAGCACTGCCACCGCACTACTGGTTGATCCCCAGTTTGATCCTGCCCCTGTTCTCCCTGTCTCTGGTTTTATTTTGGGTACTGCTCCCACATTCCTAAAACATGCATGTTAGGTTAATTGGTGTTTCCAAAGTGCCTCTTAGTGTGTGAGTGTATGTGCGGAAAGTGTTGCAGGCATCAAATTCAAAATGAGTGAATATTTGCAAAATATTTGTAGTATATTCAATTGTATATGGGTTGAAAATGATTGGCAAATCATTGTATTATGTTTTTATTTATGTTTTTCACATCATCCCAACTTCATTGGAATTGGGATTGTATATTTTCTTGCCGAATGTGTCTTGGGCATAGAGGCATTAGTTTTCTGTATTAGTATGTTTTCTGAATCGAAATTTACCCAATGAATAAATAAATAATACAATCTGTGAAGAACTACATCACTCCACGATGTCACTTTAACCCACTGTTTTAGCATTACGTAGCTTATTTTAAACTCATTTTGTGAGCATTCTTGGGAGTATAATTCTTCCCCTGCTTTAATTATGTCTGCACTGGGAGCAGAAACCTGTCTGAAGAAGCTACACTTGGCATCTGGATCCATATGTTCTATGTTTTAGCTGTACATGTATCTATGAAAATTGTAGACATCCATGAAACTTAATACGATTTAATGTTTAGTAAATCTTGCATGTAATGCTAGAGAATAATACAGACATGAGACAATATGATAACCAGTAATAGTCCATCAATGTTGCAGGTGAGTCACCTGTGTAGTGGCAAATAAATACTTATAACTTGGACCTGCAATCATCGTGTCCTTTATTAAAAATTTAGGCTGATGATTTTATCGGGGCATCGGTTTAGATCATTTGTCCCTCATTTTTTTATTTGCTGAAGAAGATTATATACAGTTCTAGAATTATATTTACTACCTTATTTTCTATTTCTTTGTTTATGTTACTCTTGTACAGCAAATATTAATAATGTATCTGTATGTCTGTGTATATCCACAGAATGTCTGTACACCTTTCCATGCCAGTGGAATTACAGACCTGATCATTGCATGTATGGCAGCAACTGCAAAGGTGCGGAAGAGCAGGGCGTGTCCATTCTCCATGGCAACCGTGGTGTTTTCCATGATGAAAAGCAGCCAGCTTTCAAAGTGGTTTATGACTCCATTCTTAAGGTGAATCACCTGTTTAACATTATGGGAGCATGTAATAAAGCTGATAGGCCATGTGGCTTGCTGATGAGAACTCACTGGCCATTTTATTAAGTGTACCTTGCTAGTACAGGGTTGGCCCCTTTTTCCTTCAGAACTGAATATGGACATATGTTGCTTGCACATGCATGACTGGAATCTCTTTTTCCACCATTTGTATACAGTAGGGATGCAAAAAATTGATTCTTTAAAGGATTGCGATACCTAGACCCGATAATTATGAATCAATTCAAATTGCCCAAAAATTGATTTTAAAATGACATTTAAGTGTTTTTGCATATCACATTACTTGTCCACTCTGCAGACCAGCGAACTCTGGAGCAATACAACAAGCTTCCAGCTAGTTCCTCAAGGGCTGTGGAAATTTCCCACTCATGTCTGCTATATCACTAAAGATTTACGACCATATAGCTAAGTTGAAGGCGATAGGTTTAGGCTTATGGTCAAGGTTAAGGTAAAGCAGTGCCAAAACTCTATAATGAAACAAGAAAAAAGTGGGAGAAGCTCTGAATAATGGCACTAAAGTAGCACTTTAGGTGTGACTCTCTTTACACTTCTTTTACACTTCTGTGATGGCAGCATTCATGCAGAAAAGTACAACAGCAAAAACATGTCATCTTTTCCAGGGATATCCATGTATTTTCAAGACAATGCATTACAAATGGCTGCAGCAGAAGAGGGTACGGGTACGGGTACTGGACTGGCCTGCATGCAATCCTGAACTGTCTCCAATAGAGAATGTGTGAAGAATTTGGAAATAAAAAAATGCAACAGCAAAGACGTGTTTGCAAGAAGAATAGGGTAGAATAACACCTGAAACACTAAATCACTTAGCATCCTCAATCAAAACATATTTTAAGTCTAGTAAAAGGGAATGCATCCCAACTTTTTGGGAATGCATTGCAGACCAGAAATACAGAAATGGATGTTTATTAACAAATGAAATGTATTTGACCAGACAAGACAGAAGTACCTGAGGTTCATGCTGTCTGGAATGAAATAAAAGTAAAAAAAAAACACTGTAGTTTATTTTCCACATATATTTCAACACTTCCTTCTTTTTCTCATTCAGTGTTGCACAGTGTTTGTCATTACAAATCGTTTAATCAGCATAACTGTTACAGTGCAAAGTGAAAAATACATACATTTCAGTTTATATCAGCATTTGGTACAGTTCCCCGCTTGCTCTGATGACAGAATGCTCTCGAGCTGTCATGGTCTCTACATGTTTCTGCAAAATCTGTTGTCATGAATTCACAGTACTAAAAATAGCACATGCTACTGAATGATTAGCTTTATTTGGCTTCAAGGACTCTGTAAATGCCTGTAGAAGAGATTAGGATGTTTAGGAAAGTCAATCGCTGTCAGCACTCATTAATCTTCTTTGGTCTTAGAGCAGTGGCTGAAGTGAGGTGCCCTATGGGTTATTGTATTTGTAATGAAAAACACATTCAATTTGAGCAAAATAGAAGCATTTTAACTCGTGGTATTTTAGACTTTTATATCCACTGTGTATGCTGGGTTCTCATAGTGGTGTGTTTGACTAATATTGACTGTATTTCTGCATGAGTATGACCTACCACACAGTAAGATTTTGTCCTGATTTAAAATAGACATAACTAAACTATACTATACTATACTAAGATGCAGAAGCCTGCATCTTAGTATAAGGAAAGTCAAAAATACTTGTGAGGTGAAGTACTTTAAAGTATAAAATCTATTTTGCTGTTGTATGTTGATGAAATATATCGCAAAATATATTGTCCCAAAAGTGCCCTAAAATATCCTGATGTTATAGTTCCCACTCTCACATCTGATCATTATCCCAATGATTTAATTAAAATATATATATTAAAATGAAATTTTATTTTTAAAAAACGCCTATACTATAATTTAATATAATTTCACTTTTAAAACTAACTGTTTATCCTATTTGTTTAAATAATTTTGTCACTCATAGGTGTGTGATACCTTCCTCATGTTTTCTCAGAATGATTAAGCACAACCCCAATTCAGACATTATGGCAAATTCATATAAAAAAAAACATTTTCTGTCATTTGTTTAATTGGCTTCTCTTTATCTACTTGAGGGCTTGTGTAAAAAATCTGACAATGTTTTAGTGACCGCTTTTATTATCTATTGAATTGATATTTTTCATGCCTTTTTGTTACATCATCTTTTTTGTTTTTCAGTATCCGGTTGGAGAAAACATGTTCCAGTCCTTGTTATACCCCCTACAGAGCAGATTTCTGGACACCGTCAATACTCTGTGTGGAAGAGTTCCTCAGGTGTTTCTCAAGCAGATTGAAAAGACCATGAGGTCTGTGTTTGAGAAAAAAGTCGTCCGCCATGCTCGGCCTCCATACAGACAGCGCCGATGAATGCCGCTAAGTGACGCTTGTGAGCGACAATGAGAAGTGCTGATTCTCCATGACCAGTGATGTTTAAAATGGAACGTGTGCAATACCAAGAACTCAGTGTGTGTGATTTCCTCTGATTGGAATGCATGAACCAGAGCTTCTTGGATAGACTTGGTTTTAAAGAAGAAGTGGTTAGTATGGAATGAATAGCAGCTTCACTAGAGTTGGTCTGCAAAAAACTTAATCAGTTCATTTTAGCTCAATGTTTTGAGCAGTGTAAAGATGCCGTATGGTTAATCAGTAGCCACAGCAGGAATATCACAATAAACAAGCATTTGGCAGAATGTATGACTAAAGAGACAGAGAATATGATTTTCAAGTTTTAACTATTGCACATTTTGCAAAGGACATAATGAAACACACTACAACTGAAAGCGGAATTTTGCTTAGCAGACTCTTGACAGACAGATGGTGAAAATGAAGCTAGAAAACTGATGACTAGGCAGACAAGCCTAACATGGCATAGCACTTTAGTGTGCACTGTACTTTATCAGATATATAATAAATGCTTCTTTGTAAATTGAAACTGTTAGTCTTTGAAACAAGTGTGAGTCATTACAGACTGCACAATCAGGTGATTTGTTTTCAGTATTAGACAGCTGATTTGACTAATTCTAGTCATTTTCTGTCACATTGCTTCTAAAACAGCACAACAATAACCTTCCTTGCTTTAGTACAGTAGTTTAACAAAAAAGGCTGGCACTCCTGGATTAAATACACTTAGAGCAGGATCATAAACTGATATCAGAAATAATGTGAACTGTTTGCAAGTGTGTGACCATAACAGGGTACAGACTTTAACATGAAGATACTTTATATTTTGACAGTATTATAATCTTCAACAAAAAACAATACTACAAAGGTGAATATTTTCTGTGTTTAACGAAAACTACAATCTTTTTTTATATTATCCATATGGTCAACCACTCCGATATGAATGATTTTATGATTTTACACCCAGTGGGAGTCTGTAGGAGGAAACTATAAATAAAATAACCATATTTTAAGAGCAAAGTGGGCTTTTTGGAAACAACATGAAGACTTTTACTAGAATTACACTTTTTTAACATGACAGATCTTATGGAAATCATATTTTTAGACATTATTACAACAGGAAAATGTGTGCTCATCTCAACTTAATATTGTGATATTTTCTTGGTATGGTATTTCTGTTGCCTTATTATTTTAGAATTTTAAAACATTAATATTTTATCTGGCAGGCTGATGAATGAGAGTGCTGATGCGTCAGAACAATATGCTTTTTCTTATTTGGGACTGTTTCCAGTATCATCTCACTGCTGATGAAGCCCTCTTGAATTGTACTACACTATGTGTTTTTTTTATATATATACATGGTTTACTTGGCAATGTTTATTTCAGATTTTTAAGTTTTTGTTTAATTTTTTACACTGAAATGTCAATGCATGTCAGCACTGCAATAAATGAATATCAGAACAGTTCATCTACATATTATTTATATATTCAGTAGACATTGGCTGATTAATCATTGGATAAACCAGTGGTGCATCTGGAGTGCTTTGATTCATAGGGTTTCACTTGACCCAATAAAATGACAAATAATGCTGTTGCAGTGCCGAAATTGGGACTATGTGCATGCGTATGTGTATGCGAGAGTGTGTGTGCGTTGCTCACCATACTTGTCATTGACTGCTCAGACGTTTGGTGCAAAGAAGTCTAGATGAAAGTGCAACAAATTAATTTTTTAGAACATGTTACAGTCAAGTTCTTTATATGGCTGAATTATATTTTCCACCAACTCTTTATAGTTATCTGCCCTCGTCTTTCCAAGGAAATTCTTAAATGGATTAAGAACATTTTTTTTGTCCCCAGCTGCAGTAAATGTCTGAGTGGCCAGTCTCTTTTCTTGTAGTCTTCTTCTCTTGTTCGACTGTCCCATTTAGATATGAATCAGCAAAATTTTGTCTGTCCACCCTGGAGACCAAGCATGGGCAACCACCATTAAGTCACTACAGAGGCATCGTTGATGTTGGTCATTGTTTATGCACCTTGCTTCTGTGACTCAATCTGCTTTATTAATGCAAATCCAATGCATCGCTGAATAGTTGAATGACGATATAATCTGAACGATACAAATGCTGGCTGGGTGACTGATGGAGAATGTAAGACTTGTATAGTTGAGTTGTTATGTTGTGTTATGCATTTAATTAAGATTGCATTATCTAGTTTTCATTGGTCATTCAGACATGATGCAAGACCTACAGTAGTATCAAAGGCTATGTAAAATACCCATGTATCATGAAAATTAATCAATTTCATCAATTTTCTCAAACTCCCTCTTTGAACTTAAACTCTTACACCTGCTTGTGGATACACATAATTGATTGACTAGAGTTAAGACAGCTTTATATTTCTCATTATAATTGTTAAGATGCCAGCAAGTCCTCTGCGTTGACACTTCAGCAGTAACTGACAATATAGAGACTCAAATCAGCTACTAATCAGTACATCACATTGGGGACAGGTCAGGACTGCAGGCAGGCCAGACCCTTACCCTGTTCCTCTGCATGCATTTGAAATTGTTGAAAAATGCATGGACATACCAGGAAAAGAAGTTTTTAAGGTAGCATGTTGCGCTAAAATCACAATGTACTTTTCTCCATTAATGCTGCCATCACTGAAGTATAAATTACTTTTACCAAGGGCACATACTCTATACCATAACAGACACTGGATTTTGGACATATTGCCAAAGAAAAAAATGTACTGTGAGATTTCACAGTACAACTAAATTGCTTGACAGTTTTAATGTAAACTTTTACAGTTTTATTATAAAGTTCACAGTTCTACTATGACTTTTTGATGGTACTTTGGCCACTTTGTGGCTCCACTGTCAAATTATAAAGAACAACTTTTAACGTATTTGACTATAATCTGACCATAACTTATTTCACAATTCTACTATGATAATAATTTGGCCACTTTATGGTTCTACTGTCAAATTTCACAGTACAGTTTTTTCCTGGGTTAACAAACTTGTCTTATCAAGTTGTGTGTGCCCTAGTACACTGCTCAAAAAATTACAGGATGTTTCAAAATGAATACTAAGAGGATCCCACGAGAACTGCTGGACAATCTGATCAGGTCCATGCACCATCGCTGTCAGTGTGTTTTGTCAGTCTTGGATGACCATACACCCTACTGAAAAGTCAATATGTGGCACTCTTTCAGTTTGACCTGCTTCTGTTCACCTCCATGAATATGTCACTTACTACCTAATTACCATATATTGCATCCCAGTTGTATAATCAAGCAACTTTCCTTGACTTTTCATTTTCTTTTCTGATTATCTTGTATAATGATAAAATCAAATGCTTCTTTTCTTAATCGCTTCATATTCATTTTGAATCATCTCCTAACTTTTGTGAGCAGTGCACAAGTGGTCTACAAATGTCCCTGATGGGACATAGTTTTTCTCAGTTGCTTTGGAACATTTCTCGAATCATCATTGACATTTGCAAAACTGTAAGTGCGTTTCTCAACACAATTCGTATAAATAGCAAAACACCATGAATTACCTGCAAAAGCCAGTCTTGTGCTCAAAATATTTAGTTCATCTCTCAAAAGTATATTTCTGTGTCAGTGAACGTGTCAGTGCGATCAGAATGACAAGTCCTTGTGTCATTGTGTACGGATAAGACAGTCAAATTGTTTAGTCATGTTATCAATATAACACTGAACTCCGGAGAGATGTTCTGATGTAAACTAGGGCTAAAATTGGGATGACAATTATTGTAAATTGTAAGTATTACCTTGGTGTATGCGAGAGATTGATTGCAAGAGACTGGACAAGATTCACATTTACTCTTTTACATGTATTGTTTGTACTGTAATTTGTTGACAGATCATCTCATTGCGATACAGAAAGGTTTAGGGAAAACTGTACATGCAGTGCTGTAGGAATTACAGTGCAGTCTTTCTACACCTCTTGACGTTCCAGTCTGTTGGGCCACAAATTCTCATCAACATCACAACAAATATCTTCTCTTGTAATGCAGAGTGGCAAGAATCATTTGCAGTGTCTTATCCAGCCTCTGCAGGCATCTTCGGTGATGTCATCACACGCTGCATCCTTAGCAGCCAGAAGGGTCATCTGTGTATGTGGTTGGTGATTCACTACGTTCCATCTCCACGCTGAAAATAATTCCCCAATGGGGTTAAGGAATGGGGAATAGGGTGGTAGGAACTACATAAGCATCCTAGTGTGGGTCACAAACCATTGTCCCAAACTATGATGTACTTGGCAAGTCATCTCCAATCAGACCCATCTCTTGTTCAGGGATGACGTTCGTGTAGAGAGTTTCTAAAAAGGTGACAAGATGCTCTGTATTGTAAGGCCCAATAATTGGAATATCATTTTCAGAAAAAGCAGCACCCATGGTTATGTTCCCGCTTTATTTTCCTGCCACATCAACTGGAACAGTGAACGCGGTCTACAAAAATGTCTATTGGAAATGTATAGAAATATGCTTGACATATTATAACTTGTTCAACCATTTTGCATGCAAGGACTTGTGCGATTAACTGATGTTTAACTGTTGTGGGGGGGTGGACAATTAAACAGAGATCCATATAATAGATTTTTATAAACATGACATAAGCAATTAATAACATATGAAACAGCAGATCATTGTACATACACATTTGCATGAATGTACTAAAGCATTTGCAACATGTTCAAATAAACGAGAAACTGCTTTTTTAGGTGCACAAGTGACACAATGATGTAAAGATTGAACAGGTAGTTCTGAGAATTTCATTTCTGATCTTAGAAATGTACCAAAACGACTGTCAAAAACTGTAATATCATGGAACCAGCAATCTTGTAAATCCTGACCATGCAAGATGCCCCGTCTTTGCAAAATCATAGTTTGCGACTAGAATAAGACTATAAAGTCTGTAATTGTCTTTAGATGTGACGTGTCAGACTTTGGTCTTTTCCAAGACTACTAGCGCATACCAGTCAAGTCTCCCGTTTTGGCCGGGAAACTACCGTATTTTACCCCTCTTTCCTGCTGTCCATCTGTATTATTATTTTCCCGTACTATATTAGGATTAAAAAAAAACATTCCTGTGACTCTCCAAACTGAAATGTCACTAACCTCATGATTACTGGTGAGAAAGATTGTTACAGAAAATAGGATGTCATTAGACAACAGCACTGTTTGTGCTTTACTCTCATGTAAAATCAACCAATCTGGCCCAGCCAACAAATACACAGAGAACCATGAGTGAACATGAGATGCCAAAAATGTGTAATATGCTGAAAATATGTCAAACAAATAAATATGCTTCAATTCCCTCTTGTGTTTTCATTTAGGCTGTATTATAAGAATTACAGATGTAGGAACGTCCACGGCATTTCAGTGTCAACAAAGGTAGACCTATCAGATTCTGATCATCCAATTGTAGTTTGTAAGTGGTTCACAGGTGGTTCTTTTAGATTTCTTGTAAACCTGTCTTAAAATATAAGAGATACCGAACCTCGGTTGGACTGGTGGGCCGGCTTGAAGGAAGGGGGAAAATTTCCCTTATTTTTAAATACACAACTTGACAGGTTCATGCTTTATTCAGAGCAACTTACTTTGATTTCTATTCTTCTTAGTAGACATCATCTCAGGCTAGTGCTAAGCAATAGCCCAAAAGCACAATCCAGCTAGATCCTCTAAGGATATGATGTAAGTTCCACCTCAAACTAAACAAACTTTTTTGGTTTCTAAAACGTCCTGGGAATGTTAGTTTTGGTTTCCAAAATCCAGCATCACTGGATATAATGGAACAGCAAGACACTATTACAGACACACACTATTTACAACTTGCTGAATATGTCCACCATTCACGCCGATACACAGATTTGGATCGATCCTATTTCATTTGCAACAAGTCTGTTTGCATAACTTTGTGTTTTATATCTGCTTGGAAAACTATGGTGACTGTGTAAACCTAGTCATAGCCAGGACACTTGACTATAGAACAGAGGGGCAAAACTCACCTGTGCTAAGCTGCCACTGCTTAGTCTTTCTAAGCTTGTATCTGGGGGATGATTAAATGTAAATATACAATAACCCTGTCACAGTGGACTTATAGGACACCTTGTTTTCCTGGCTTATACCTAACTGAAAGATAAACCTACATTTTTAAAAGTATGCTCAGGCCATTGTAATGGGGTGCATAGCCTGTTAGAGGAGGTAATCTCAAAGCAGCGGTCAATATTTCATCAACAAGGTCATCAGTCTAATCATGTGGCCCAGCAGTCGAACATTTGACTTATTTGGCAGTTATAGATGAAGGTCTGAATGTCTGTCTCATTGTTTATTGGGCTTTCACGCATCGCTGCAAAGCATGGAAAGAAACAGTAGATGTTTCCTCACACTATGGATGTCTTAGAAAAGAGCTCTTCGGGATATCCTTCCTGATTCAGAATGGCTCAAAATGAACGTGATCCAGGCATTATGCATCGCATCTAGATTGTTCGATAAAAGCCAATCTGGAACCAGGTGCTGTGTGGCAAGTAGCTTTGGTAGCTTTAGCTCAAAACAGCATCTAAGGCCTTGAAACTCTGTCAAGAACAGTCCTATTAGCCTGTCACTCCAGAGCCATGAGGGAAATGGCACCAGGGTGACTCCTCGGAGAAGTCACGCGGCACTTAGTTTCATCTCAAATCTTTCTCAACTTTGGTGTGTGTGCGTGTAAGGGGGTGAAAGCGTGTCTGGCAGTGTCATTACCTGAGGGGAGTTTAATAATTCATGAGAAAGTCTGCGAGTCTCGAAGATTCCCTGCACGTGGCAGGGCTTTTGTTGCATCCTAACACGCTCGACTTCACTCCGATACGCCAAGCTACACACCCCTCAGTAAAGCCCGATGACAGACTGCTAGTTCTTAAGCTCTTGGATGTCTTTATAAATATTAAAAGTGTCTTCGGTTTGTCAGAAGTCTGACTGAGAACTTGACATCTTTTGAGCGGCCTAGTGGCCAAAAGGCAGCTCCTATGTAAGAGCAGACCAAGGTGGGTTTCTGATTTTTTAAACAGACTAGAATCAGGATTACAGCTCCATCAAACAAACTGCTTTGAGTGCTTGAAAAGAACTTCATTATACAACAGGAAAATGCTAAACATGCCCTGAGAACTCATCCAAAGCTTATACTCCGTTGTCTATAGGCACCTGTGATAGTGTTTTGGTAGCATATTATTTTTAGAGATAAGAAATAACATAGCTTCCAAGAGTGGCGGACAGAAAGCACGTACAGTAGTGGCCAAAAGTCATATTCCACCACTAGATTAGATATATCATTGTTTTAGCCATGGTTTAATGAACATCTATAATTAATTATTAGTCAATTTATTGGGATACAACCAGAAAATACAGGAAATTTGTATTTCTTTGGTAAAAACACCTTCTTTGGGCTACAGTGGCAAGTATATAGTGTGACCTCTCCTTACACTTAAACAAGTAAGTCTTGACCTTCTACAGTCTCAGGATTTGGTCACAGCCACAAATGAAACTTTTTTTCAGTAGATGAATAAGGTGAAAATGCTAAGATATGATAAACCTCCTGAAGATTGGAATGAAGTTTAGTGGAAAAGATTATTACGGATTGACAAATCCAACTTTTGGGTCCAAGCATTGACAAAACATTGCACTGTACATGGTCTTTATACCATTGCTAAAACAACAAATCTGATGGTGGCCCAAGACTTTTGAAGTGTACTGTAAGTTCACGTGTGATCACTTAATTTTACTGGCTAGCCATGGTGTAGCCGTAGCACAAGTAGTAATGGGGGAATTGCGCTTAATAGTGATGCTGAGTAAACAAGCGGAAGCTAACGCAGGCAGCAGTTGAGCAGCGGTCTTATTGAAGGCAAATCCATCAATCGGCGTCAAACAATCCAAGTCAAAAACCAGAACAAGAGAAAACCGAGACCATAGGGCGAGGTAAAATTGTAGTCGGGAGACGAAAGCCGGTCAAAAGGGTATGTACAAGATCAGAGTATCCGCAGGAAAAAACGCTTAGTGCACGGGGAAAAACCAAGTGACTTAGCGAGGAAGAAGTGCACAGTCAAGGAATAAACAGGGACGTGATAATGAGATTCAGGCGAGAGCGATTAATAAAAAGGTGACGCAGAATGAGTGTAAGGTTGGGCGTGGTACGCCGAGCAGGACCACATTATAATCATTGCATTCTAATGAAATTGCTTCTCGTGTAGTCTTAAAGCAATTGCCTGGGGTTTGAAATGACATGCTAGATATTGCATTTACCCCTAACATTCTAATGGATTGCAATGCCTTTTTCATAAACTGTTCAAAAATGTACAGGATCACTTTTAAATCAGAGTATGGCATTAATTCAGCACAACTCCTGGGATATTGATCCTGTCACTTAAGTAGCAGAGGGGGTTGCTGATCAGTTTCAGCTGCTTCGGTGTTAAGGTAACGTGCATTATAAGACCAATAATGAGACAACCCCCAAAAACCAGAATGGTTCAATAGATGGAGGCCATTGACATTTTGTCCCTCCTTGTCTTTTCTGGCTGATTCTTCACTAGTTTTGCAGTTGGCTAGTATCAGCATCACTACTAGTACCATGGTGCGGTACCTGGACCCTACAGAGGATGCACCGGTAGTCCAACTCCTGCAGGATGGGACATCAATACGTGCCATTGCCACCGAAGGTTTGCTGTGTCTCCCAGCACAGTCTTAAAGAGTATTGAAGATTCCAGATTTCAGGCAACATGGACGAGGCTGTAGAAGGTCCTTAACCCATCTGCTCCTTTGTACAATGAGGAAGAGAATGAGCACTGCCAGAGCCCTACAAAATGACCTTCACCAGGCCACTAGTGTGAATATGTCTGAAAAAACAGTCAGAGGCAGGCTTCATGAGGATGGCCTTAGGGCCTGGCGTCCTGTAATGGGCCCTGTACTCACTACCCAGCACCACAGAGCTTGATTAGCATTTTCCATAGAACACTGTAATTAGCAGACCTTCCACTGGCACCCTGTGCTTTTCATAAATCAGAGCACTAGAGACATGACAGGATCTGGAGATGTTAAGGAGAATGTTGGTGGTGGGTCAGTGATGGTCTGGGGAGGCATATGCCTGGGAGAATTCACAGACCCCTACAAGCTAGACAACGGCACCATGACTGCTATTAAGTATCAGGATGAAATCTTTGGACCCATTGTAAGACCCTACAGAGGTGCAGTGAGTCCTGGGTTCCTCCTGGTGCCCAACCTCATGTCTGGCCTCATGGGCCGAGAGTATGCAGGCAGGATGAAGGAATTGATAGCACTAATGCATTTTATTTTTACATATGTTATTATTATTATTATTATTTACAATAATAATAGTAATAATAATAATAATAATAATATAAGATATGGTTGGTTATATTTAGTCAAACAGAAGAATCACCATCATTTGCTTCCAAAAGTAACATTCTATAATGTTATGATAATAATTAATAAGACTTTTAGGCTATATATTATTTAAAGTTCAATGTTTTACAAAATATTTGATGAAATATATCATTATTTATTCATATTAATTATATAATGAATGATAACAAATGTAAAGAGAATTACAAACGTTTCTTGTATAAGAAGAAAAATGTGCCTCAGTCTTGGTCTTGAATCAGACTTGGCTCTAGTGGTCATTTAGCAGATGCCCTTTTATTTGTTCCAAGGGCTTGGATAGTGAGCCTAAGTGTTTCTTATGGGAACAAACAATGCCATAACTATCACTTTACAACACCTATGTAAGTACCAATCAATAATATCAGCATAATAATGTGTCACTTGGGACATTCTGATTGGCACATTGGTCTGTTATCTGTTATGCTCTTCTACATTACTTACCCTATTGATATATTATATATAATTTCTCATGTCTGCACCTACATAATAGATGTTTAATATCCAGAGCGAATTACAATTACTAGAGTCTTACAGTCCAACCAGTTATTGGTTAAGGGCTTTGCTTAATTACCCAACCCTGGACTGTCTGGTCCGTAGTCCAGATCCTTAACCATTAGGCTACCACAGTACTATTTCATACTGTAAGTGGTTTTGTTTCAGGTTTAAACCCCACTTCCTAGGTATGCACTGCTGTTCAAGAGCTGCATTCTACTTTCCGCCCCTTAGGCACAGAAAAATCTGATGAGGCCAGTAGGTACCTTTACATTTAGCCCTTTAGCAGATGCCATCAACCTTACAATCCAAACAATTGTGGGCTAAGGGTGGCCTTGCTTAAGGGTGGAACCGAGGCAGCTTGTTGGAGGTGGGATTTGAAACCTGGACTTTCTCATCCACCGTCCAGTACTTGCACGTGTGCCACCGCAGCCCTGGGATTAGACCACTAAGTCACAGGAGCGCCTCGTAATAAGTATAGTTTTGTTCTGCCATACTGTGAAATAAAAAAAGATGTCAAATAGATTATAAATTCTGCTTTATTTCATTTGCAGAGTATAAACTTGAGAGCACAAGAAGGCAACAGAGTTCAAATCAATAGAACAGTCATACAGAGGAAAAACAAAAATCTATCAACAAATGGACACACAGACCCACGCACAGTGTATTTAAGAAAAGAAATGAATCTAGACTTCACTTATTCGGTAACACATTCGAGCTGTTGTTGCTTCCTTTTTTAAACACTGGTGTTGAAGTTGCAAATAAATTATAGATTAAATGATATCTCGTTGATGTGCAACATTTGGGCAATTTATAGTTAAACCAGGGCTAAGAATTTGTTACGGGACTATGTTATGTTTAACTTTCCCTGGGTTCTCCTACTTTTTTTCTTTTAAAGTCAAATAAATATATGGATTGAGATCTGATGTCTGTGGTGATTTAAATACGTAAATAAGTGTGTTATCCTGCTGGAAGTAGCCATTAGAAGGTGGTGCACTGTGGTTATAAAAGGATGCATATGGTCAACAATACTTAGCTGTGAGGTATAGGCAATGATCAGTTAGTATTAAGAGGCCAAAGTTGTTACGGTATGCGGTAGGACCCAAGTACGCGGGACCAAGGAATCCCACGGCGTATAATTATAATGGGGAAATAATATATAGCCAAACTGAAAGGGGGAAAAAGGAGCGAAAGGCTCTCTAACATATAAAAACTAAAAAGGTGAAAAGGCACACCACTGTGTTGCATCCCAGGTGGGAGCAACGTGCGAATAAATCCCGATGAACGCCAGGGGGCTGCCCTTTACGGCCAGATATGGGGTTTGGCGACCCCTCCGGCCGGGGACCAAGGATGTGAGCTTCACGAGCCGCGGGTCCGGGGTGCAGCCCCTACCAGCCGCGACTGCCGGGCGCCACCAGCAGGCAGAGTCCATACAGGACTGTGGGAGAGCGTGCAAAAGGCAGATGAGGTGCAAATTTGGCACGTCTCCCAAATCGCGAGGCACAGGGGGACTCCGGAACACCAGAGGGTGAGCTGGAAAGTGCGTGCAGCACGAGCGTGAACTGCTAGAACTCCTGCTTAAGTAGAGGGAAAACCAGCGAGGCAAAACGAGAACCAGAAGGGCGAGACGAAAGCGGAGTCGAGGCACGGAAAAAACTAGGTCGAGGCACGGTGAGTCAAACGATAACGGGTAGATAATGGAACGCTTAGAAACAAGGTAGGGACCAAGTGACTTAGCGAAGTGGTTGTGGCGGGGGTGTGAATAAATACGGAGAAACTAAATTAAATCCAGGTATGTCTAGTGAGGCGTAATCAGAACTCGGGTGACGGTGCGCGTGTGATGGGACGGGTTTGGCCGCTGGAACCGCCCGAGGGTGTGACAGTTTCACCAATCTTCTATTGTCGCTGTGTGTGAAAATCCCAGTAGTTAGGCAGTTTCAGGAATACTTAGACCAAACAGTCACATTTAAATGAAATGCAACACTATGGCAGGTGATCCAGGAGGACGTAGAGACAAAAAAAAGCTAGACTGCAGTTTGCCAAAATGTATGTGAGTAAGCCAAAATCCTTCTGGGAAAACGTTTTGTGGACACACAGGACCAAGACAGAGCTTTTCGGTAAGGCACATTATTTGACTGAAAGCAGTGTGAGGCCCACAAAAAAAGAACACATTACCTACAGTCAAATATGGTGGAGGTTTTGGGGTTGTTTTGCTGCCTCTGCCACTGGGTGCCTTTACTGTGTGCATAAGGAAATCTGAAAATTCCCAAAGGATTTTGGGTCTCAATGTAATGATGGGTTTGCATCCTAGGTCACGGGTTTTCCAGCAGGACAATGACCGCAAACATACTTCAAAAAGCACCCAGAAATGGATGAAAAAAAGCACCGGATAGTTCTGAAGTGCCCAGCAATGAATCCAGATTTAAATCCCATTGAACACCTGTGAAGAGATCTTAAAATTGCTGTTGGGAGAAGGAACCCTTCAAAGATGAGAGACCTGGAGCAGTTTGCAAATAAAGAGACCAAAATTCCAAGAGGTGCAAGAAGCTTGTTGATGTTTATATGAAGCAACTGATTTCAGTTATTGTTTCAAAAGGGTGTGCAACCAGATATTATGTTGAGGATGCCAACATTTTTGTCCGGGTCATTTTTGGAGTTTAGAATTAAATTCTATTACGTTTACGTCTATTACTATTGCTTTTTTCTGTTTTTTTTTTCTGTGTTGTTCCAATAGACACCTAGGAAATAAACATGTGTATAACAAAACGTGTAATTGCAATACATTTCTGGGATAAATACTTGATTTTTGCAAAACTTTTAGGGCTGCCAACATTTTCGGCCATGACTGTAGGTATAATTGGCTGCATGCCAAATTGTCTTGTTATAAGACATTAACAGTTTTAGCTGCGGTACGATTTTTGCAAGTTATTTCTTTAGAACAGGACGGTCTGTCAGGCCATCATTTCAATCCACGTGCGTAGCAATGGATGCGTTTAACAGAAACAAGTCATGCTGCTGAGTTGTTCTGATAAACTGTGTGTGTTTGTGCGTTCACGCAGTTACACTGCTGGAACTGAGAGGTCACACTCCTCCATAATCACTCGTTCACCCGTCTGTCTGATCAATAGACTGTCAGTCTCTGCCTGAGAGGGAGATTGATCATCAGCAGTCGCCCCTTGCTCGTTACACTTCCCTCAGTCTTCATTACGTTCACCATTAGTCTCTGTGCACCACACTCTGGCTCTGGCCCTCCCTCCCTACGCTTCTTTCACACACACACACACACACACACACACACACACACACACACACACACACACACACACACACACACACACACACACACGCACTTGCACACTTTCAAGTACAAGCTGGTAACTAACTTGGTACATATTCACACTTACACTCTAACATCGTGCTTTCTATTAATAAATGCTGCATTAAGCAGATGTGTTCAACTACATGTACACAACTTGAATTAGACGTTCATGTTTATTATGCCATGCCATGCAGTTTCATGTTTTCAACACCGGACGGCACAATTATACATACATGGGACTAATTTTCATTGCTGGGGACTAAATATTCTTTCATTTCTCGGTACACATACATTCACACACACATGCCATGCTACACACACACCAACACAAACCACACCACACTACCAATTACATTATGCACTCATACACACACGCACATAGCACACACATATAGATGACCAAATATAGTGAGACACAAACCCACATGTCCAAAAATACTAAGACACAAAAGCATATGTGGCCAAAAGTATTGAGACACAAACCTAAGTCTAAAAGTATTAGGACAAACCGCACACACGGTCAAAAGCATTTGGACACAAACCCAAATTCTTACTTGCCACATTTCAAGCATTACACTTGTAGTTCCATCAGTTAATGCAGATCAAGTTTTGAATTGATATTCTTCAGAAAACCAACAGGAATTGTTTCACTTATTCGAGATACGGTGCATGGAGACCTGCTTTTATTTTAATAAGCACATTAAATGCAAAGATCATACAGAGAGCACAACGCGAGTGAGTTTGTGTTAGATACACACATATGCCTTTAGCACTTAATTAAAGATCATGGGCATGCATATATAGAGGAGAGAAAAAAAAGCATATCAAGCTCTTTAGCCCAAATAAAACTGCAGGCTTTAATTCTGCCTTGCTATGTATTACTTTTTCAGATCTGTCTTATAATGTGTTTAACATTTACACTACAACTTTTAATTACGCACACATCGATGTACCACTCATTTCTAACCCACTTTTTAGTAGTGAAGGTCATATGGGATTCGACAGCTATCTCAGAGAACATAGTGGTGTGTGCCCTGGTTTGAATGCAAGCCCATTACAGGGGCTGCTGTTGCAGGACAGAGGATGATCCCATGACTGGCCTATCCTCCCTCAAACACAGTTCATCTTTTCTGCATGTGATACCTAAACCAGTTGGAAGGTATCACAGGGACTCAAACCCAGTCCCTACAATGACGATCGAGCGTGTTAGAGCACTGCACCATCTGAGCGGTCGCCAGGCATGTTGTTAATGCCACACACAACACACATTCAAGTACTTCCAAAGGTACAGAGCATAAATCTAAACTGGGACCTCTTATGTGTTTATGAGCACAGAATATACATGCAAAGACTTTGTTAAACAGATTGACCTTTTCTGGCTTCAAGTGGCCCCATAAATGCTAATACTGCCAGCCAGATTCAGTTGTTATGTGGATTATATGGTTTGAAGGACATTGAAATTGATACTATAATTGAGTAACTGAGAAAAATAGAAGCATTTTCACTAGTGGTCTTACTACACACACACACAGGCACAAACACACACACACACACACACACACACACACACACATTTGTCTTTTTATCATTGCGGGGACTTTCCAATGACAGGATATTACTGGGCCTAATAAATACACCTCCGACTAACCTTAACCTCAGTAACCTAAAGGAATCTTTTATTTTATGACAATAGCAGTTTTCCTTGTGTAATAACAAACTGTTACCCCCCACTAAGTAAAAATGTCAGATCTTTCCAATTTTGTCTGGACATTTGATGCTCGTAAGGATATATACAATTGACCTGTCACCTAAAATAAACAACAAAAACACACACACACACAAACACGCACACACACACAAACACGCACACACGCAGACAAAAGTGAGTGGTCCAAGCTCTAGAGATCCAAGAATCAAGTCTGATATTGAACTTGGACTCCTCCCTTCATTCATATTAGACATGGCCAAATATTTTCACACAAACATGCACACACACACACACACACACATACATACACACAGAGACAAAAGTGGTCCAAGCTCTAGAGATCCAAGATCCAAGTTTGATATTGAACATGGACTCCTCCCTTCATTCATAGAATACATGGCCAAATATTTTCACAAACGTTTGGCTATATAGTGCAAGTATGTGCTGTTTAACATCTGCATTATGTTCGGTGAAACAGGAGATTCACCAAACCAGACGGGACAATTCCATAGCGGTACATACAGTAGAAGTTTAGATACTTTACACATAGTATTATTGTTAAACAATAATATTAATGAAAACACAATCTGAAAACATTTAGTACATCATTGTACTTTTACAAAATCTATGATACAACTTGGAACACCTGCAAATAACACACAAAAACGAAAGTAGAATGACGGCATTTTTGGTGCCTTTCAAGAACGTGATTCTCGTTCCTGTCAGAAAGTATCTCAAGGGTTTGTTTGACTAGTTTTTCAGTAATTCAGACATGAATTGGATATATATAAGACAGATTTGTATTTACTGTTGTAAATCTTGAAATCTTGGCATCAGTGCCAACGGAGGTTGACAGGATGGATGTCAACTTTAAGCTTGAATCTTAATCATATAAATATTACTCTGAAATATTATTTCATTCTGGAAGTAACTTTAATTCTGTCATGCTATGAAACATTTTGTCAGATCTCTCTAATGTTTTGTCAGATTTCTCTCTCATATATTATGGAATTATACAAAGCTAATGTGTACTGACTGGGAATTTTGATTATAATTGGAATAGCCTGGTCTTTAAATGTTATTCATTTTTCACATGAATTGAGAGTGATGCTGAAACTGCTAGCTCAGAAAACAGGATTCTGATTCTAAAAACATCCCTAAAATAAAATGTTCTGGATCCACCACATGTTTAGGATCATCCAAGTTTACCTGGAAATTAATTATATCATTGATATGACACCAAACTGTTTTTATTTAACAGCTGAAGGTTTTGGCTTTGCAAAGATCTCCAACAATTCCCCCAACAATCAGCAGCACAGGGTGTCAGTCCACCACAGGACACACACACACACACACACACACACACACACATACACACACAAACACTTTCACAAACATGATGGGACACTTGAAACCCCACTTGGCAAAACAATAATAATAATAATACATTTAATTTATATAGTACCTTTCTCAAACATGAAAGACACACAGACACATCAAACATTAAATAAAGAAGTTAAATGAGCTTAAAAAAAAAGAAACGTTTTTAGAATAAATTTAAGTTGGTGATTTTAACTTAAATGGAAAGGGAAATGCAAGGAATCCCATAGATATAATGTTCAGATAATTATTAACCTGTCATTCTATGCATGTTGGTTTTAGCTTTTTAATCATTCAGCAGTCACCATTATTTCTTTAAGTGACACAGTCTTACAATTGTGGGTTAACCTAGCACTGGCAGTTTGGTTGGGCTGGGATTTCTGGTTCACAGTACAATCTTAATCTAAGGCAGCACAGTTTTTGTATGCAATGGCTTGCTGTCCTGGGCCAAAATATGGCTCTGTTTCTGAATGTTTTGACACCCAGGGATATGGAAGTCCCCACACAGAAGTCCTGGAAAACTTGCAATGGTATTTAAGAAAAACCCTAAGAGGTCATAACGATGTTCTTATATGCAATTTTAAGACGCTTCCAAATATTGTCTTAAGAATCTCTTAATCATTTCTTTAACTTATTCTTAATTGTTTTGTGATGCATTCAATAGACGGAATGAGACACATATATTTCCATTTTATAAATTATCAAGCAAAAAAATACAGATGATGGTGGAATAACTTTCCTTGTAAAATACTGAACTTTTTAAAGTTTGGCACAGTTAGCTGCTTACTTTGTCAGCCTCAGATACGTGTGAGGCTAGTACATTTCAGAACATAATGTTTTCCAGAATATCACTTGCTCTTAGAAAATATTTTAGAAAAGAAATTCCTAAGAAGTTATCTGAAGATTTAATTTTGTATGACTTGAAGAGTCAAAGTTAAAACAACAAACAATTACGAATATTTTCTTTCTTTACACACTTGCAAATTCCTAATTTTTTTTCATTGAACCAAAGAGCTCAGGAGCTGTGAGGCGACAGCTATAACCACTGAGCCACCGTGACTCCCTGTTGTATTATTAGTAATGGTTTATTTATTCAATATAAATGAATATATGTTTTGTTGTACTGCTGTGTCATATGATCGTTATAACCCATCTAGAAACGTACTTTAATACCGAGAAGCACACAACTGGACTTGTTTTACAGAGTGTTGGCACAATCGGCGAGCCAGCCAATAATAGAGCGTGTGTGATATGTATAGAAAAGAACTCGGAGGTGTGTATGTGACTGAGAAATCTCCTTAAGTGGATGTAATAACCTGCCGGGGCTTGGGAAATGCAAACCTCAATGGCTGTCTTCTCCGCTGAGGGGGAAAACAATCGCAGCCCTCTATCCTCATGTGATATTAAATATCTCTCCTTCATTCCACCGTTGGAATACTTAGTCCCCCTCCCTGGTGTCTTCTCTCCCGTGTTGAAAGGAGTTCTTCAATTTGCTATTGGTCTTGTAGGTTTAGGGAGTATGACGAGTCATCAGTCTGTCTATCTACCTCTCTTAGTTCCTCACTCGCTTGCTTCCCGTGTTTGTGTGCGTGAGGGAGAGGACTTTGGGCAGTGGATACGTCAGAAGACGAGAGAAGCAAGAGAGAGGGAGAGAGAGATACAGAGGGAGTGAGAGAAAGAGAGAGAGAGAGGGGGAGATGTGGAGCTGAGTTGACAAGCAAGCCAGCCACTCACTCGCACTTGCACTCTGGAGCCTACAGCATCCTGCCTCTCCTCTCACTTCTGTCTCGTTTCTCACTGCTCGTTGCTGCATTACCACTGGAGGACTCTTCTTGTGGACTTTTGGAGAGCAATTGACAAAGAGGATGGAGGAAAAGAAGAAACGCGTGAGTGCAGAGTCTTAAGAGAGACTTCAAGCAGCAAGTGTGCTAGCCGAAGAAAGTCGACTCCAGCAGCACAGGTGTTACTGAGGCACATTAGGAAGCGCAGCAGCCCTGGCAGCCCACATGCCCATCGAGTTTGTGTGCAAAATCAAGTTCGCAGAGGGAGACGAGGCCCAAGCGGCCCCGCCCAAAGGAGGCGGCGTTGTCACCATGGACGAACCAGCAGATGTTACACACCTGGCTGCTTTTGCCAGCTCCTCCTCCTTGCACGGCCTGGCCCAGGCACTAGGTTCATCAGGGACAGGCCGGGTGAGCACAAGGCAGACACTGTGGGCGCTGGCACTGGTGTCCTCACTGGTACTGTTTTTATACCAGGCTTGCAGGAGTGCCGGAGCCTACCTTGATCACCCACACGTGACGGCGCTGGGAGAGGAAAGTCGGAGAGAGCTGACCTTTCCCGCTGTCACCCTGTGCAACGTGAACCGCTTCCGCTTCTCTGCCCTTACTGACACCGACATCTACCACCTGGCCAACCTGACTGGACTCCCACCCAAGAGCCGAGGCGGGCACCGACCAGGCGAGCTACAGTACCCCCCTCCTGACATGCTGGAAATCTACAGGCGCACAGGCCACCAGATTGATGACATGTTAAAGAGCTGCAACTTTAGCGGACAAAACTGCTCGGTGAAGGACTTCAGTGTGGTGAGTATGGCATGATGTGATTGGCTATGGAACTTGATCGGCTGTGTGTTTGTACGTGGATTTGCTATAAAAAGGACACCTTTTACTTGACTGTAGGGTGGAAATAAACCACAATTTCAGATTCAAAATTTTAATAACACTATGCAAATACATCCATCTGTCCAAGATGCATCTGAAAACCCAATTCCACTCCAATCTATTACATCACAACCAAATGGTACACGAGTGCCGAAGCTGTCAAAACACGGTTTTGCTGCTGCCATCATCTTTGGCAGTAAACTGCAACAAATGTCCAACACAAAATAATGTTGTTCAAGTTTGATGGTCTGAAATACTACAGCCTTCCCAGATTCTAATCCGGCTTACATATTGAAATCTTACGAGAAGTATCCGAGTCCATTCTAAATGTCATCAAGACTTCACCAGGATACTGTCCAGATGCAGTCTTGTGCAAACACCTGTAACGATGAAATGGAAACCACACCATCCAGCACTGCTAATTATCTCCAGATCAGCTTGGAGACTTGACTTTTGTACCTTGTGGGTATTTTGTGCTGGAAAATATATTAAAAGTTCTAGCGTTTCATTAAAGATTCCAATGCTGGAATTCACAGACCATGGTGGCAACCATATATACTTATATTTGCAGTATTTTTTAATGCAGAGATGTCTTTATTTACCTCCTAATAAACTTTATGATGAACTAGGGAATAAAACGAGGTATTGTTTAACAGTTTTACAGAAAGTTCTGAGTGCCTGTTTCAATACCTGTTGTGAATGTCAATTATTTATGAAATTGCCACAAAATTCAACATCCGAGAGAATACAGAAATCGTCTAGTATCAGAACTCCCAGGGTTCCTGCTGTCTCACTTCTTTCATCCCTGCTCTCCCACCTACTGTAGTGTCTTCATCTCCTTCACTTTCCCTTACATCACAGCCTGTTGTTGACCGTTATTTCGGCCACAGAACAGATAAAATATGCAGGAGAGATGGACAGGAAACATGATTCATGCATTAACAGAAACAGCAGAGAGAAGGAACACAGCTAGCTCAGACTGCTTTCCCAAACTTCTCTGCACAGCCTTTAAGAGTGCACTTTCAGTGCTGTGCATAAAATCTCATTTTCCTGAGCTACAGTCAGAAAATCCTCCATTAAACAAGGTGAAGCCTTTGGTCACATCCAAGGCTTGCATCTAGTGTATGTTCCTCCCTCAACACACTCAAAGCTTTTAAGGAGGAAGCTTCTGTTTAAATGAAGAGTCTCCGCTGGCTTCACTTTAGATCTTTTTATTTGCTTTTATTTGCCATTGTACTTTTTAAAATTATTCTTGCATTATACGTTTCCTTAAAAAGAATACATAAATGTGTGTGTATGTGTGTTTGGTGGCGTGTGTGGGTATGAATACATACAAATCTTTCCTCGTAGAGTCATTTTCGCTTAGAATTATTGTCGTGAGTGTGGGTGTGGGTGTGTGTTGTACAAACACGAAATAGATTAAATAATAATCCATGACAATGTTTACATTTTTGCAACTTTTGGGTGGTCTCCATAAAAATAAGTACAATCCATAGAATCTAGCTCTGTGCATTTTTATATATAATTATTGTGTGTGTGTGTTTGTGTGTGTGTGTGTGTGTGTGTGTGTCTGTATGTATGTGTGCGTGTGTGCATATGTGTGTGTGAATATGAACATATCCAAATTTTCCTTTGCAGAGATGTTTGGTCTTAAAAAGGATATGTGTATTTTTAGAATGAGTCCAGTTATTAGTAGAATTATTGTTGTGTGTGTGAGCATGTTTATAGTGCATCATAGGGAACAAATCTAAGGATAGAATGATGGGTAAAAATGACAAGGAGAATCTAATCTAATTTCACTTTTGGACTATTTCTTTAGAGCAATGCCTGAATTTCAGAAGTTTGAATTAATAATATTAACAGAAGGAAAGTAGTAATAGTCATAATGACATGCTTATTATGATGCTTATTAAAACATTAAGCTATGAAAGGAGGTGTGTTACTGTAACTTTATCACAGGTAAATTCTGTTATTTGGCACAATGTGCAGGGAAGTGCCTAAACCCCACCTTTGGCCATGATAAAATCTTTTGTTAAAATGCACCCTTGAGTGGCTTATTGTTTTTATAAAACAGCCACAAAAACATTCTTTATTTATTAATATAAAATTTCACACATTGCTAATCTTAAGTTTTTTTTTTCTATCCACACCATTCATTCACTGTTCATCCACAGAGTAAATCAAAACTGACCTATATTAATAATGTCCTGCAACTCCCAAGTTTCACGGTGCTAATGGCTTAAAAATCTGCCACCTCGAAACAGAATTCAGGTGTTGTGACAGTCACAGGTGTGCGTATGTCAGCAACTTCACAATGCCTTTGAGCATGGCTCAGGCAATCGGGTTATATATCATATGTCCCCGCAAGGATACAAAGATCTAACATTTTTTACCTAGTAGGGACATCCTTATTCATTCGTTCTTTCAGCCATTCATTTCTTAGTCCCTAATTCTCGGCAGGGTCTCAGGAAAGAAGGTGCCTAGCCAGTGGCACAGGGTAAAAGGCAGGAACAACTCTAGACATAGCTCCAATCCATCATAGAGCACACACCCACACTCACACCCTTGTGGGGACATTTTATAATAAAAACTGTAACTTCCTTTTGAAAATGCAAAAAAAGCCAAAATTGCACTAAGGTTGAGGTTAGAATTAGGTGGAGGTATAGGACTTAACAACTTCTTTAAGTGAATACAAACATATGTTTTCCAAAACTATCCACAAGGATAGAAAGATTTGACTTTTTTGCCATTGTGGGGACATTCTGATGGTTCCCACATGAAAAACTACCTTTTATTTTTACAGAAACTGCAACTTTCTTTTGGAAAAGCAAAAGAGCCAAAGGATTTACTTTAACTTATTGAGGTTAAGGTTAGATCTAGGTGTCTTTAATCGTCTCTAATATTCTAAAAAATGGCCTGTATGTGTACATTTTGGGAGGCACATTGCCAGATTTGTCAGTAATAAAAGTGGGACATGAATACATGGGATAAACGTGACTTTGCAAAATTTTTTTATGGTTATTTTGGATTTTCCCAAGTAAAAAATTAAGGGGTGTGTATGTGTGTGTGTGTGTGTGTGTGTGTTTTGGTGCGTTTTGGAAGGGGACATATTATTTACATGAACGTTACGATGTGGCTGCAGTAATATTATGTCAATAAAAAATGTGTGTGTGTGTGTGTGTGTGTGCGTGTGTGTACGGTGCACATGTCTCCTTTGGGAGACACCTTGCCAAATCTTTCAGTGATAAAAGGGACCATGGATATTTGATAATTGTTACTTTGTAGATAATTTTGTATGGTTAACATTTCCATAGAACATATTAATATAGAAAATATTAAGGTATGCATATGGTAAGGTACATATGCACTTACAGGAGACAGATGTTTTTGCAATGATAAGAAACAAGGCGAAATATTTGTTATACGGTCTTGGGGTTAAGGTTAGACGTGGTATTAATTGGCTGTAGTTTATCCTTTCCTCTAATTGCACATCTTGTTAAATTAACCCTGTGACGCATCAGTGGCAAGCCATTATTAACACTGTATATACAATATTATGCAATATTTTAGGCACACCTGGTATAGTGTGGGACACAAAAAATGTCTTTGTTAATGTTCCCTTAATTTTAGCAGAATGTCCAGTTTAATTGTGTATTTTCTTTCATTTTTGCACGTTATTTCATTTCTTCACATTGCAGTTCTTGTTAAATGAATGTTGTCAGTGATGCCTGTGTTCATATATACTGCTCGCAATAATTAGAGGATACGTCAAAATGAAATATCCCATAAGGAAATATCCAATCATTTCTTGGAGCAGTGTAGAAAGGCTGTGTTACCTTTTCTTTTTTATCCGTTGCTTATTTGCGTTGTAACTTTCAGTGCAGTTGTACTGCATAGCATGTTTCTTTTCTTTTCGTTTTTTTTATCTTTATTTCCTCCATTTATTGCTCTTTTCATTTCTCCTTCATCGTCTCTTTCTCTGTCTGTACCCATAGTTGACCTTCATTCTCTTTTAGATTCTATTAATATTGTTTAAAGTTTTGCTTTTTATGTTTTTGTGTGCGCTTTCCTCCTATTAACCTTGTCAGAAACTTTCTCTCTATGTTTTTTCCATTGTATCCGTTCAATCATTTTCTCTCTCCTTCTTCTCTTTTTACTTAGCTCTTTTTTCTTTTCTCTCTTCATTTTTAATTACATTATCCTTGTGGAAGTCAATGCATTAAGTACATCTGCACATCATCTGTCGTCAAAAGTGTGTGTGTGTGTGTGTGTGTGTGTGTATACACAAATATTTAGTAGTCCTATCTAGTCATGCCTGATTTCTCTCCATCTGTATCACTGCAGTATGAGGTTTTATGTTTGTTCTTTTCTATTCTTGTTTCTTTCTTCTAACCCTTCTTTTTGTTTTTCTTTTTTTAATACCAAGGTAGCGACATCTGTTACCTCTTGTCATCCTTTAAAAAGACTGCAATGTGATATTTTACCTGTTAGACCTAACTGCATTTTTTAATTTGACTTATTTACCATTGTTTTCTTACCTTTTTACTTTTCATGGGTTCTATTTGTCTTTTCTTTTCTCTTTTTTATTCCTTTGTTGTTTCTATTTTGTTATTTTTCTTTCCTCACAAAGAACCTTTCAATAAATTAACCTGGTTAAAAGTATTTCTGTGTACATATTTGACCTTCAATGTCCTGTCTAGTCTACTTCTTTTCTAATTTGTTCCACTTTCTTTTTATATATTCTGTCTTTTGTCTTCTTTATTATGTTTCTTTAATATTACATTCCTCTTCTAGTCATCCGAAATTAACCTTGTCAAAAATGTGCCGTCATGTGGTGTGTGTGTGTGTGTGTGTGTGCGTGTGTGTGTGTGTGCCTGTGACTCTCATAATCCTGTCTCCTTTTTGTATTCTTCCTCCTCTCTCAGGATTAAAAAATATGAGCTTTTTGCCATTCATTTGTTGTTTGGATGCTTGATTCAGCTGCAGTCTGAGAAACCTCATCTGTGACATGTTGTGTCTGTATTGTCTTATTATTTTTAAATCGTCACCAAAACATCCGTCAGGATTAGTTTTGGCTGAACATGACCAGCATGCAGTGGCTTCACTTAGAGCAAAGACAGATCTTCTTACAACCATACTGTTAAAAATCAACTTTCCTCCGTTTATTTAGACATTTTCTTTATTTTCGGCTGCTTTGATCACCGGTTGAAATCTCATTACGCTATGAGATTGTACTGGAGCAATAAAAGGCTTTGCTCAAGGACATTTAAAAGAGGGAGGGACAGTTAAGAAATTAGGTCAGATGTTGTTTTCACTCTTAATACACATGCCTGGGTGACCCTTGTAGACACCATCCCAGACTGAACCTGATCACTGTGCATCTTCAGGCCATTCAGGTCCTAATGTTACTATGTAAGGATATAAACAGATTGAAAATATTTCTGTTAGCAAATTCTTTCTTCACTGATTGTTTACTAAATGAAATTGCATTTTCAAATCTGATTTTTAGACTGAGCTCGAAGTACAAGTGACCAAAACTGATTAGTCTTCTTGGACAGTAGTCACTGGCGTATCCAGCTTGGTTTCTATAGTAACACTGTTGGTGTATCTGAGCTGAGTAGCATGCAGCAGGCTGAAGATATCCAGTTAGCGGTATTAATGTGGTTACTACACACTGGGTTTTTACGTATGTGAAGACAAAATCCAATCGCACTCATAACCCAGTCATAAACATTAAATGATTGCTTCTTTTGTTTTTCTATTGGATGGGATTAACCGTACAGTCGCGGCCGACTCTCGGTCACTTGAAAGACCATCGGTCTTCACACATTTCTGTCTTTCATCGATGTGATCCATGAAGTATTTCGGCAGGATAGTGGAGTAGTTTTGCCATTGCTTTCTCCACCCCTCCCCGTTTAACTGGGCTTGGGACCGGGGTGCAGCTGCTTCCAGTTACACGGCTGGGGTGTTTTGCATACACAAGTCAATAACAGTTTAGAGACACCAATTAACCTAACACGCATGTCTTTGGATTGTGGGAGGAAAGCGGAGTACCCGGAGTAAACCCACGCAGACACAGGGAGGACATGCAGACTCCACACTGAAAGGACCCAGGTCGCTCCACCCTGGGACTGAACCCGGGACCTTCTTACTGTGAGGCAGCGGTGCCACCCACTAATTTGTCATTTTGGACCTGCACCACTATTTGCTTTATAAATGCAAAAGTCCTCTTACAAAATGGTTTTATATGATCTGAAAAAAATGAATTAATATGATTTCGTTTTTTGATAGTTTACAGTTACGCTTCATGAAGCCAGAACGTTCACCAGTTGTTTTTTAGCTGTGATTTGTTTATTTGCTACGAAGTAAAAAAAAAAAAAAAATTAAAATTGCCAAGAGTGTGGTGATTCCATCATTTTAGCCAGGGGTTGTAGTTCTAGATTGGCTGTGGTACAGGAAAGGTTATCAAGTTTTGTCTTCTGAAGTTATTTTGAACGAAAATATGAAGTGATACAAGCACTTCATATGAATTATAAAGTGTCTGTAATTTGTTTACTTATACATTAAATTGCAATATCAGTTGGGTAGTGGACCGATACTTAAGTCAGACAGAACTTTTGTTCTGAAGTGTGGATAAGGTGAAGAACTCATTTTGTAGCTTTGTCAATATTGGAAAGAATTTTTAATGAAATACATTCACAATGTGTTTACTTCATTCGTTCGTTTTAACATTGTTGTGTTTGTTTTTTTTAAACCCGACAGTCCATATTGAACATATGACCATTGTGAAATGCTGAGCTAACTGTAGTGTGGTGCAGAATGGGTTCATTCTGGTTCTCACAAACATTTCAGAAGAAAAAAGAAACTCTTTAAAGAAACACCTAAAGGCTGAACACCGGGTCTTTGGAGAGGGTCTACTTTGCATCCTGAGATAGGTTTACACATGATTTTTTTGGCTGTTCTACTAGGGAGTTCTTGGGTCAGTGGAGCTTCACAATGGTTGGTTATTATTTGCTAGAATATTTGCTAGAATATTGGCTATAACAATAGCTGCTGACCTGAAAATGTTAAAAGTTGCCTCAGTGGCTTTTCAGTTACAGTCACTGAGCAGCCAAACTTGGCAAACAGCATCCAGTTAAATAGGCAATAAAGATTTGGTGGTCAGGGTTATATGTGTTACTCCCACGGTCCCCAACCTGGGGTCTGCTTTCCCCACATGGGGGCACCAAACATCAGAAAATTCTATGAGATTTCAGCTAACTGCTTAAATATAGCCTCAGTGTTCACGCCAGTGCATCCACACTACCTCATATGGACAATGTAATGTATTTTTTATAAAATTATAAATCACCATCATTGACTTGTTGGGTAGCACTGTTGCCTCTCAGTGAAAAGGCCCTGAGCTTGAACCAGATGGAGTGGTCTAGGTCCTCTTCAGGTCCATGTGGGTTTAGACTAGCGTCCTTCCAAAGATATGCTAAAGTGTCCCTAGTGTGTGAACGTGTATAAGTATGGACTGGTGCCTTGTCAAGGGTTGCTCATCCAGCTGAACACCAGCTGAACACCAGCTTTCCCACGACCATCATCAGGATTAAACGCTTAATAAAATGAATGAATGAATGGCACATGTCTAACATCCGAATGAATCCCAGGTCCCATGGTTTCCTGGCTGAACACTGCACAGTGCATCAGACTGCACCTCATGGTGCAGTGGTTTTAATGTTATGGCTGATTGGTGTAAAATGAATTTTGAACTGAAGGCTTTAAAATCCAAGTCGTAATTCAGTGCCCTTTCATTTCAAGCTGTGCACCAGGTGTGTATACATTCCAGTATTTGTACCATTCTCTTCTGCAAATAATGACTACACACAACACATAGGGGGAACAAACAAAGCAACAAGCTAACCCCCTGAAAGTCACCAGGGACTCGAAATATGTATCGGCTCTCATTCCCCACCGCTGTCCTCTGGTGTTGTAATGATTTTGCGTGTTTGATTTTCCAGCAGAGTCGCATAAATTAGTGAAAGTCATGTAAAACATTCATCAATGCTGTCCCAAGCTGGGGCTCTAATGGATGGCTCCGTCCTGGTACTCATCTCATCTGGAATTAACTAATCACCTCTCACATACTCAGATGAGGGCACGCCCGCTCATGCTATGAGGTACAGACATTCACTTGAAAGCAAAGGTGTGCACTGTTGTGCGCCATCTTAACGTGATTCGTGCTTAAACGTAATACTTTAATCTCATTTACGACAAGGTAGATTGGGATGAAAATTATGACTACAGTACCTCAGAGGTCTAATTATATCACCTTAATATCTGGTTGTGGTCTCTGGGTGTCACCCCAACATTTCCTTCACATAAACAAGCTAATTTGACAGACTGTGCCCACTCAACACGTTACATTCAAAACCATGGGCATTAACTTCCACTGGGTCTATGGTTAATGTTGTAACAGCCTGCCCATGACTGTGTGCTTTCATGTTGTGTAAAGCTGCTGGACAGGGTTGAGGTCAGGGCACTGTACAGGTCAGTCAAGATTTTCTGTACCACATTCAATAAAGCCTTTCTTTATGTGCATGGGTTTGTAGCAGATTTTTGAAGCACACAATAAGCAAAAATATCACTGTATGTTCTAGCATGACCAGAAATCTGTATCATGTTTAAAAAATATATTACGGTGACTTTTATTCAGTATTGTGGCTTATTCTACAGTACTGTTAAGGGTACAAAGACCCAAACCCACACATGTCCAAAAGTACTGGGGCATTAAGTTGCATGTGGCCAAAAGTGTACATCCAAGTGTACAAATAAATCTGCCTTGACTTATCAATAATGAAGGCCTTGATTACTGTAGGGTTTATGGCCCACTGAATTACACAATATATGAAGGAATCAGTGTGCATTAAACATAGTGCAGAATGTAAACAGTTAGTATTGTGTAAACTGTAAAACAAAAAAAAATAGGACTTAAAAAAGAGATGTGCCAATGTTTGGCTAAAGTATTTTCACCTTGGTAAGACATGCCTTGGATCCAAGTTGAACCCGCCTAGACTAGACACTTACTTACTAAGTTACTGCCTCTCCAAACAATGCCTGAGCCTTTGGCTTCACTGTTTCACAGGTGCTAGTGCTTACTGCATGAAATCAGCTGACTCTAATTTAATACACTTTGTATTCCAACACGTTTTTTGTTGATGCGATTGACTTATTTGCTGGTGTTACTGGCAGAAGCGCGACAAACTTTTTGAAATATAGTCTTCTGGTCTGATTTTTAAAAACGTCTAAACTGCGCACAATTCCTTGGGCACAATTTCTTCTTTTGCAGCTCAGGTTCTCACTTTCTTTATCCTCTGTTTCTGGTTTCTGTTCTTTAATCTGACAGATCATCTCCCAGCTGATCACATATTGTTTTGCTAGGCTAGGCTAGGCTAGGCTATGCTGTGTGGTATGTTATACAGCTACATGGCTGTATATGTTATGTACCCAACACGCTCCGTAGCACTTCTATTGACAAACAATATTATTATACAGTGCTAGATAAGAACTTTTTTAGTGTTTTATATCTCCTACTTCTTCTTATAATTCTTCAAGCATATTTCTTCTTATTATTATTATTCAATTCTTTCAATGCATGTAAGTTTAAAATGTAAAAACTTCAAATAGAAATGCATTGACAGATGTTCATATTCAAAATGTAACTTTAAATTGAAATTTAAACTGAAATCAATATCACTACAGACTACTCTTTGGGTTTGTGTCTTCGTCATCCACACACTGCTGATTTAATGATTATGATGATCACTGAAATGGTCACCTGTATACGCATTGACAAAAATACATTGCACAAAGAAATGTCAGTTCACTGCAGAACTTGGTATGCAGCGTTCCTTGCTGCCCTATGAAAAGGCTTTCAGAGGCTACTTTTGGGAGGTGTACATCTTGGTGGAAGATTGCTGACTGCTAGACATACCACTATGAAAAGACTCCACTCGAAGAGATTTTGCCCACTAGACAGATTTTTAGAGGCAGACACACATGGAGAACTGGCTGTGGATGACCCAGACACACCACCAGTAGAGTAGATTTTTTTGATCCACTGACATGCACAGTTTCTTTGTCCATCACCCAGACACACCTTCACTATGTCTTTACCCGGACCATTTCTAGGCACTTAGCAGAAGGAAATTTGTTGTCACAGTGCCCATTACATGTCCTGCCATTGTCAGTCAGCCAACATCAGCTTTAGGTGAATACATGAAGGTGTTTAATTTTTTTGGTGTTTAATCATTTTATTGTCTCATTTTACATAATATTGGGTGACACGTACATATCACTGACTCATGCTAATGTCTTTTATGCTAGCATAAATGAAAGGGATACGCTTTTTGGAATAAGCAAAGATGTAAACTACTTAGAAAGGTACTACTAAGAAGCTAATAATAATATGCTGACCTCTCACTACATAACATGCCAATATATCAAATTTCAGCCTATTAAGACCCAAAATAAATGCTTCTAGTTAGATAACGGGCAGCTTGGTGGCTCGGTGGGTAGCACCACTGCCTCACAGCAAGAAGCGGCCTGGGTCCTTTCTGTGTTCAGTCTGCATGTCTTCGCCGTGTCTGTTTTGGATTTACTCCGGGTACTCCGGTTTCCTCCCACAGTCCAAAGACATGCATGTTAGCTTAATTGGTGTCTCTAAAGTGGCCTGTGTGCGTGACTGTGTCAGCTAGCTAGAATTAGCTGAGCCACTGTTTAGCTAATAGACGACAGAAATAGCTGTCCTAATTTTCTGGATAATCGTAAGTAAGGTGAACAACATTCCAAACTACTAATAAGACAGGCACATGGGATACAGTAGTACAGACTATGTTGCTCGTACTGTGTACGTTGCTATGTGCTTAAATACAGTTGATGTGCACGTTCCAGGATGCGACTAATACCTGCGTTCAAATCAATAGAATTCATTTATCTAATTATTAAAGGCACGGAGCGATCACAAACCTGGCAACGCTGAACGCTCTTGCCTCAAGCTTCCCTGCGCTCGCTCAATTTGCTCTTCTCTTTATCAAATGCATAGCAGCTGAAAATATTGATCTAGAAAACGTTACTGACAGGTCTGCAGATAAGAAAAGCCAGAAAGTGAATGCATATGACAAATATGAGGAAGGATTTGTTATTGCACCAAACGACTGCATCCTGCTCGGCTACTACTGACACATACTGCACTCATATTGTGTAAAAGCAGGCTTTGGCTCTGTGTACAAGCCTTTATCAGGGTCATCAGTACATCAGAGTATATCAGAGAGATCTGTCTACAGACAGACAATGCAACAGGACAAATAATATTTGGTCAGAGAAGAGTGTTTACATTACTGAAAAGGTTTTCTAGCTTCCAGCCTTCTGTAGCTTATCAAAATGTAGAAATACGATTGCAGCCGTCTTACCGTGTTATTGCAAGCAGGAGGCGTTTAGATACCTTTTCCTAACCTTCTCAACAAATACTTGAATGTTGAGTGTGAGCACAAAACCCCAAAGAGGCTTAAAGGGTCACAAAACATATTAAGCTCTGGGATTGTTTACACATAACTTGGATTAAGGTGTAATAAAACAATTTAGCCAATTTAGACCTCACAAAAACAGGAGAGGACAAACTGGGTCAAATGCTTGAGATATGTTTATAGCATAGTGATAAAGCATTTCAGCTCAGTGATAAAGCAAACCGAACCACAAATGTAAGGTAGTTTGTTAGTCCGATAAGAGCTAATGCTTAAGCAAGTGGGTCCAGGAGTGGCAGGATGGATCAAGGCAAATTATGAGGCATGTTTGATCCCAAACAGGACAATTTAAGATACATAACGTATGTCAAGTGTGATAAGTCCACCGTAAAAGTGTTCTATAGAGTTGTTAGTTCAATAGAGTTCTAGTTTTGCATGAATTACAATGTTTAAAATAAATGCCAGTGGAGTTTGAAAGCAAAATATGTATGCGTGTTTATCAGAGTTGGGGAAATATTAATTAATCAATCCATTTTCCACTTAATCCTGATTCAGCTTGTCGAAAAGCAGAACATTCCTAGACAGAATGCAGAATGAAGTTGGGACGTTGTGTAAAAGATACATAAAAACAAGATGTGATGATTTGCAAACTCATATTTGTTTGAATACACTACAAAAGACAAGATATTTAATGTTGAAATTGATCAACTTTACTATTTTTTGTAAATATTCACTCATTTGGAACATGCATGCCACATGAGAGAGTCAGGATGGGGCAACAAAAGGCCGAGAAAGATGGGGAGCGCTCAAAAAACATACATTCTGTTTGGAACATTCCACAGGTGAGTGTCCTGACTGGGTATAAAGGGAGCATTTCCGAAATGCCCAGTCATTCAGACCAGCAAAGATGGGGTGAAGTTTGTGAACAACTGTGTGAGTGAAAAGTTTCTCGTCATGCAATTTCAAGGAACTCAGGGATTTCATCAACTACAGTCCATAATATCGTCAAAAGATTCTGAAAATGTGAGGAAATCTCTGCAAGTAAGCAGCCAGTCCGGAAACCAACACTGAATGCCTGTGACCTTTGATCCCTCAGACGACACCGCATTAAAAAACGACATCATTCTTTAACATATATTACCACATGGGCTCAGGAACACTTTGAACACAGTTAATCTCTCCTTCTACAAGTTCAAGTTAAAACTCTACCATGCATATGTCCTGTGGTCTGATGAGTCTACATTTCAAATTGTTTATGGAAATCATGGATGTCGTGTCGTGGGGGTGTGTTAGTGCCCATGGCATTTGTAACTTTCACATCTGTGAAGGCACCATTAATTCTAAAAGCTACATACAGGTTTTAGAGCAACGTATGATAAAAATCTGTGGAAACTTAAGAGTTGCAAAATACAACAACCGAGACCCCAGACTGTTAAACAACCGAAGTTGGACGTCAAGCAAGAATAAGCAAAGAATTCCTTCAACAATTAGTTGAGTATATCAGTTCTTAAATATTTTTTGAGTGTTGTTAAAAGGAAAGGTGATGTAACACAGTGGTAAACATGCCAACATTCCAACTTATTTGGAAGGTTTTCCAGGCATAAAAGTCCAAATGAGTGAATATTTGCAAAAAACAATAAAGTTTATCCGTTGAAACATTAAATATCTTTGTAGTGCATTCAATTAAATATGGGTTAAAAATGATTAGCAAATCATCATATTCTGTTTTTATTTATTTTTTACACAATGTCCCAACTTCATTGGAACTGGGGTTGTAGGAAACAGGCACTCGTACGCTCATATGCAATCACAGCACTTTAGAGACACCATTTAACCTAAAGCATGTCTTTGGACTGTGATAGGAAAAATGAGCATCTGGAGTAAACCCACACATGGAGCACATGCAGACCCCAGACAGAAAGGACTCAAACCGCTTCACCTGGGCTTGAACCCACAACCTCCTTGCTGTGATGCAACAGTGCTACCCACTGACAAATATTCTTAACTTCCAAAGGGGTCACTGCAGAAAACATTTGGCAACCAATGGTCTAAGCAAAGTTCTGTTTATAGTTATAAACTAGTTAGTTTTATTATAATATATTGCTGGATTGATGGTTCAGTCCCCAGTTCCATCAAAACACTGGGCTCCATATGTGTGGAGTTTACATGTTTTCTTTGTATCTGTGTGGGTTTTCTCCAGGTCCTCCGGTTTCCTTCCACATTCCAAAGACATGCTTTAGGTTAACTGGTGTTAAAGTGACCTTTATGAACGATAATGAATGAATTGCTGTATATAGTGTTTAACAAACACAAAAAGAAACGAGATCTTATCCTGCCTATTCTGGAATACATAAAGCACAGGCGAGAACTGAATGGGATGCTCAAAGGACAGCCAATGGACCCAATGGACAGGGGTTATGGTTTCTCTTGCTAGTCACTCAGGAACGGTCATTCGTGCTTGTGTAATGCCGAAAAGGCTCCATCAAGACTGGATAGTTGTTCACTACATTAATGGGGCAGCATTGCAGATGTCTTTTAAAAAAATATATTTAATAATCAACATCATCCTGAGGTTGAATGAGGCAAGGAAAGGTCAGGAATAATCCCCTTGCACTGCTACAGTGACCGCTAAACATCTCATTTTGGATATATTTGCACCCTGTGTTCTTTGTGGATGGATACAGGTAGGAAAAGATCATTGAGGCTAATTGGCTGCTCATAGTGTGACTAACTGAAATGGTTGTGTACATATACATACATACGTCTCCCTTATTGACATTTTTTGTTTGTTCAGAATGACATCCTCTGGCACGTTGCTGAAAAGAATGCTCTCAGATTGACTGCCATTCTGAGTCACTGGAGATGAGTCATTGCATATGGAGGAGTTTATGTATGGAACATGTTTAAATTTCCAAATAATGAGGTTTTGACCAGGAGAACACTGACTGTTTGTTTTGTTTTTATAAAGGTTAGCATTGTTTGGCATTAGTACCTAACAACCTGATATGACTGACTGTCTAAACCTCCATAGTTCATTGGCGATAGGTTCATAGTTTCATTTGCTGATATAATTACAGTTCGCTTGTGTTGTCTTTAGATGGCATGCTGATTACACATTACTACACTTCTACCATTGGTTAACATTTATAGCAGATCATATTCAACTATGACAGTCTCAATCTCCTCTTTTCAATACGGCTATGTGTTGTGTATGTACCCTGTACCCAGGCTTGGTATTGAAATTCAGATGTGATGATGCTGAACTTGCAAAGCAATTTATACTGCTCACAAAAATTACGGGATATTTCAAAATGAAACGGTATACATTTGAAACTTTTTTTTAAAAAAGATTGCTATTTCACTATACCTGCCTTACTAAATAACATGAGCAAATGATTGTTTGCACACAGCACATTGGGCATAAATACATAGTTGGACTCTATGACTTGGTGTAAGATCCCTCACTCGCCTTGAAATGCTTTTCTATAGTGCTCACAAAAATTAGGGGATACTTCAAAAGGAAACATCCCATAATGAAATATACCCTAATTTTTATGAGGAACATGACTGCAGTGATTTTCCTGCAATAAACTGGCAAGCTCATCCGTCTCAAAAGGATTCTGTGGACTTTAAGACAGAGTTTTATGCAAGATATTCATGATCTTACACACCAAACACACCAATACAGGTTTCTGGAACTTACAAGTTGCTCTCAAAAAGCTTTATGGAATGCCATTGCATATTGCAGCATTAAAGTGTCATTCAAGAGAAACAGTTGAAAGCATGAAGAACAGTGATTATTAATCATCTTGTAAACGCTGTCCTGGTGTGCTGCCAGATAGCTCATTGCACTAGAAAATGTGTCCACTTCTTGAGAAAGTGTTTACACCGCTTCAATTACTTGATGTTGTATGGTGTGATATTAAACTTGTGTGGCTCAAGCATGGGAAGCCAATCCATGATGCTCCTGACAAAATTGTTGTGCTGACGTTTTTCACACAGGCAGTTGGGAAATCGTTATCGGAGATAAATGTTTGTTCGTGACTAAGCTGTTATGGCCTCCAGTTGCAGCCTCAACATTTGACCAGAACAAACCTAGCAGGGCAGACATTTGACAAAACAATTTGTTTGAAAGATAGTGTACTAAAGCAGTGGCAGGTTAAACGTCGCTAAGCTCTTTAGTATGACCTATAGCAGTGGTTCATTGTAACAAAAAGGCACATGCACATTGAGGCCCTGCCCATTTGCCCTCAGACTGTATACGGGCCCCTTCAGTCGGCCTGTCTAATAATTGTATTTTATCTGGGTTTCAGGAGACTCACAAAACAAAAGGTGCCCTTATTGCATGTCGTAAAATCTGCAGCCACTCATCCAGAGCTGCACTGTTTCCAAAAATATGGGTTTTAGCAAGACACAGCCAGGCAAGGACCCAGAAGTGAAACAGAGTTGCTTGGGTTCCAAGTGCTTAATCGCTCTTGGGTGCCCTCCTCATCCTTCATATTTAACCTCAGCTCCAGTGTCTGATTAACTCATCAACACAGCTTTCAAAAGGTAATTAGATATCCCTGAGACTTTCACGTTTACATTTGCCCTTCACAATTAAAACAACATCCTGTATTAGCATCTTTTGAAATGATCAGATTAATCGTGCAATGATAACTTGGCTCGCATTGCTGTTGGAATTGTATAAATAAGCTATTTGTATCAGGAGGATAGATAACATTGTCTCGTTTGTCATGTAAGAAAACTTGCAAATGACCTGTATGCCATTTCTAAAACATGTCGTTTAATTGAAGTATGTTCTAAACTCCCCATTACAGTCAGATTGTTCGATTTTTTGGTTGTCAGATTTTTCTTTTTTTCTTAATACCATTCCAAATGGCTTTTGATATATGATATTATGTAAGTGTCTATCTGTCTAAGTGTCTATCTTACAAATGTGAAAATATTCTTACCTCTGTCCCTAGTGTGTGTGTGTGTGTGGGTGTGTGTGTGTGTGTGTGTGTGTGTGTGTGTGTGTGTTGGGTGGGAGGAGGGTGTTTAGAGACAGAGAGTGCAAAGCTGTCAAATTCTCAAATACAGCTGTAGTTTCACTGCATTGTAAACCACCAAGGTAATTCTAAGTGCTTACAAACATTAAGGGATATTTCATTTTAAATGTAATTCGGTTTTTGTAAGCAGTATATATAGGCTACATACATCCATTGCAACAAAATATTTTCCCGCAATTTAAGGAATTCTCGTAACATTTCCAGTCCAGGTACTCCGGTTTCCCTCCACATTCCAAAGACGTGTGTTAGGCTAAATTGTGTTACTAAAGTGCCCTCAGTGTGTGAACGTGTGTACCCTGTGACGGACTGGCACCTTGTCTAGGGTTGCTCCTGCTTCGTACCCTCTGGCACCAGCTTTCCAGCATGACACTGACCAGTATTAAGTGGATATGAAAATGTATAAATGAAGTTATTTTTTAAGTCTACTTAAGTACTTCTTCATTTGCTTACCTTTACTTTTGCAATCTTTAAATCAGGTCTTGTTACCATTATTCAAGCTTCAGAAGGTGGCAGCGGTGCCCCGCACAGTCTAATATGGTGTCTGCATCGAACTACATTTCCCAAAAGCCACAGCGTGGGCACGTGGTTTTAAAAAACGCCAATTAGTTTTAACATGGGTTTGCGGTAAAGAGTAGGGTGTGTGTGAAAATTTAGAAATGAGGTCATGAGTATTGTTTGCTAAAGAGAAAAGTCTAGATGAACATGAAAGCCGGTAAGACGGAGGCCATTGAATGGGAAAGCGATATCGGTTATAAAAAGGTTACGCTAGGTGTTACATAAGAGGTTCTAAATGGAAAAAACTTAAGGCCAGTTTAAATTTAAGAGTTGTAAACTGAAAATAATTTCAATAAATATATTTTAAGAGCTGAAGTGCAGCATTAAATATATTCTAAGGAAAATGCACATGTTTAAGTTGTTTTCCAAAGAATAAAGGGAAATATTTTGGGAGTTTGGGACGCTTTTAATTTGTTCTTTGTAAGTTTTTTTTTAACTACACCCTTTGTTACTTATAAATACCACCTGTATGGATGCAATTTTGTCTTATGGGTGGCATTTTGTGTTAAGTCATGGCATTGTGTTCAGGCTCATCATTACACAAACACTCATGCATGCTGTCTAACGTATACATTAGGGATAACATACATAAGCGTACTTTAGCAATTGTATACATACACAATATGTTAATAAGGAGGATGGTTTCCCAAGTTTCACCTCTAGCACTCCCAGATGTTGATCCCAGAGCATACCTGAGTCCAAAATGTCTTCCTTCTGACTTTCTAGTATGGGTATTGTACCCAGCTGAACCCTCATCAAAAAGTTACCGAAGATGAATTTAAAATGTCTGGTTAACAGGAATGAGGGCACACTTTAGTGGATGTACTGCCAAAGACTTGTCAGCTGTGAATTGTCGTGAACGACTTCTGTCTGTACTTTATAACCCGATGCTGCACAAGAAGCCGTTCCTTTGTAATGGTAGTCCACATAAAAATCAAGATCATGAGGAAGAGGTTCATAAAGCCAATGATAATTCTTTATCTTTATGAGTCACCTCAGCACTGATGTTCAGCACAGCCTGTGCAGAGAACTGCAGAAGTGCGAACATGGTGATGAATCAGTCGGTGAAGAAATGTTCCAGCAGCTGGAACGCCCTTTTTCTTCTTCAGTCTTCTCTACCAGTTTACATTTGTCTCACTCTTAAGCTCCATTAAAGTGGCCTGAGAGGGATACTTTTTATCAGTGCTATTCCTGAACTCCAAATGAAGTCTTTTCTTCCTGGCATTCGGCGAGCGCACGCCTGTGTGTCTGCACTTTTGTGCACCTGTTTGTCATTTTCCCAATGTTAATCTGAGTTTTTGTTTGCTGTTGGATCGAAAGCCTGAAGTGTAAATGCCACATTTAAAAATCCTTTGACTACTGTGTTCTCATCTATATACAAATTAGGAATGCACCACTAGAGTCTGCGTGTAATGTGACAGCCTTTTTGGGGCTTCCAATTTCTTTTGTCTCTTCCTAAATTATATTTAACCAATGGAAAAAAAAAAGGGTGAAAAATGTCATCTGGGCTGAAGTGTTTTCTTGTTTCTGTCACATAGCATGTCTTGGACTGAGAAAATCTTTATAATTGTAACTTTTTTTCACCAATTCACTTTTGCAGTTAGATACTTTTGAATCAACTGTAGTTGCAAATTACATTGCATTCCATGTATTTTTCAGGTAATTCCTAGTGCTGAATAGTCATTCCTTATTTGTTATTTGCATATTTATAGTCACTGACCCAAAAAACCCCTTCAGATTGAAGTGTTGGATTGCTGCCAAACGATTATGTTGTAGGCACATTTGTAAACGATTAACATATGTGATCTGATTAGACACTGGGTCTTACCACTACTTCCCAGTTTCAACGAATTGACCACCATCTAAGCCGTTCTGACCTAGCTGTGAGGAGGTGTTGGAAGCACTGACAACCAGTAGAGAGGTTTGTTTAGTCCATTGACAAACACAAGCAGCTTCCACAGTTTTTTTTCCAAAATCCAAATGCAGGTGGCACCTTCACAACACACCATTGTCTGAACCATTTCCAGGAACTTAGCAAAAGGAAATATGGTTTCATGGCACCTATTATGTGTTCGGCCATGGGCAGCCAGCCATCGTTGCCTTCGTTGCACTGGTGGCCTGTGGAGGCCTCGTGGTGAGCACTACAAGCTTATCTTTGCTGTGGAGCAAAGATAACTGCCCCATCTGATCTGTGAAGCCATCGCATACAATAGTTGGTCAACCCTAGTAGTGAAACGGGGACACTAACAACTCAGTTATATGTGTGGGACATCCTGTGATCACTTGCTGTCTCCCATAACAGGGATTGTCATTTTTAAGTAGGATAAGCTGAGCAAGGGCTTTCCTAGAAATGCCTGTATCATATTGCATCACTTTCTTTGCCTGACCCATCACCATATTTCTCACCAATCAAGCCACCAGGTCGTCAACATATGAGCGTGCAGGATGTACAGGTCCAGCTGCGACATCTTTGCAGCAGGACACGGAACCTGTTTGCTTCCATGTCCAATTGTATCTCATTTTGTATCCAGGCCAAAGGCGGCTCAAGAGGGTTCTAGAGCCTCTTGGGCTCTTCAATTGTACAGTTTTCCCCAATAAACTAATAATTTCTCATAAATGAGATATGTAATCACTGACATATAATAATCATAATAATAATAATAATAATTATTATTATTATTAAACTCAAGTTAAACTTATATAGTGCCTTTAACAAACACAAGGTCGCTTTACAAGAAGAACATACACAACAATTGCATTAAACAAAATGATATGTTTAAGAAAAGGAAAATTATAGCTGGAAGAGATTTTTTTAAGACATTTTTTTCAGTGTTTTAAGAGAGCTTTTGAATTCAGGTAGAGAAGTGGCAGAGTGCAGAGCAAATGGTAAAGAGTTCCAGATTAAAGGGGCAGCAACACTGAACGAGCGACCCCCTACGATGCTCAGCCTAAAGCAGACTCCTTCTTGATTAGTTTTTTCACAACGATTAAATATGGAAGCAGTGTTCACGGGGGCATTATGGGTAATAATGTAGTGCACTAACCAGGGCAATAAACTATCCGCCTCTTAATTTGGCAGCACTACAAAATGGCCAACACCCTAGTCACCATAGTAATGTGTAGTTATTTGTGTTAGTCAATCTTTAGTGTAATAAGTGCTGAATCATTGTTTTTAGTTTGTATGCATTTATGGCAAATGCTGTCAGTTTAGCTCATGTTTCTAGAGTATACCTGAGCTAACAGAGTGAGGAAGTTGTGCTAAGACACGATGGTTCTTCGTTTTTCTATACGCCATTATTTGGTACAGAGTGAATGTGCGATCAACCTAGACATGAATTATCTTTACAGTATGAATGAATCCAGGCACAGACGAGACTAAATGGGCTTTTACTGCTGCAGGTTGTACAGCACATTGTTTCTTTATTGCTAACAGTTTCATTACTACAGTTTAACACATTACATGTGACAGCTGACTGGATTGGTTTTATTCGTAATATGTTTAACCATTAAAGATAATCTGGCTCGTTCTTTTTTGCACAAGATTCTGCTTTCTCGCTCTTTTCACACTACACTAACAGTCTATGGTTACGGCTACGTTCAATGTGGAGTTGGAAAGCTAACCGTTTTCTTCCCTTTTGTCCCACCTTTTGAAAACCTCAGTGTTTGTAGCCCCTTATGTGCAAGATCCATTGTTTCCAAAATGGGTTACAGATTCATTGCAAAACCTCTCCAGACTGTTGTGGTTGTTAAAGTGTTGAAGTGTTCCTCAATCACACAATTACTATACCAACTATTTAGTAATAATTGCGTACTGCCATAGGTTAAGTTCTAATGATACCCAGCATGCAGAGATGCTGCATGTCTGTGAAACCTTTTTAATGCCATCGATTTTTGCATTGTAAATTGTAAACAGACATTGTCCTGCCTCAAATAATAACACACATAATTGTACTTTATTGAACACATTATCACTCACAGCCTAGGTTGAGTGTGTAATTACTGTAATTATAAATACATTCAGATGCTTTTGCAAGTGTATTTCTAAAAAGTATAATTTGCAATCAAAATTTGTTGATATACCCAGTGAGAGTGAGCTGCTTGAGCTCAGTTGGGAAGGTAAAAAGTTTAAAAGAGGAATAGCAAAAATGATATAGATTCCAAGCAGCCATTTCATTTTGATTAGTGGCTCTGACCCAAGAAAGCCCTCTGATTGCATCGTTGGAATAGTTGTAGTGATTATATTGGATAACTTGTTAAATCAGTGTATGAGGTTTTCGTGGTTTGGTTTTACTTGCCCTATCACATATCCAGTGCCCTAGATCCGAGGAACTTGAAACTTGAATGTACAAAGAATCCCATTAAAAGTTAAATCCCATTAAATAAACAAGGACAGACCAACATGAACAAGAAACGTGCCCTGTTTCTATGGCCCCTGCTGACCCCTCCCTAGAACCGAAACTGTTAAGGCCTTGCTATAAGGCTACGTTCACATAACTATTCTGCAGTGGCACAAATCTGATTTCGTCTTATTATACGATTTTGTTCAGGGTTGTGTGGATATGTAAATCTGATCTTTTCAAATTTGACCTGAGCCACAAACCCAATATGTGGCCATGTGACCTGAGATCTCATGAGATCTCCGGAATTCGTGCTACTTTTACGCCACTCCAGCTCGTCATTTGTTATAAATGCATGCTGAGAAGAAGGGAAAATAACAGCAGTGAAGGGATAACAAAGTAACAGAGCTGGAGTACATAAACGTAAATACTCGAGTCAACGTCTCCGTGCACATATCCCCATGTTTGAGGAAATTCATAACCTAAACAAATGTCCCAATGCAGCCAAAGAAGGGCACGACTGCAGTATCAATGGAGAATTAAAAGCTTAAAAACAAAGCGGAAAATAAATACAAGGACACAAGTGAAACAAGCGGCCTTGGCCAGATAACAGGCTGATATTGATTTCCAGATTTGGTTTCATGGATGCTATTTTGCACATTGCTTGTTAAAATGGTGACAGTAGAATGAGTTTTGTTGGGGCATTTATTTTTGTACTGGCGAGGAAGATCATTAATATGGTACGTTTTTGAATAAAGTATTCATCTATGTTTTCATTTTTAGTTAGTGGATTCATGAAACAATCATAAGCTGATTACACTACATTTAAGAGGTATTTGGTAATGAAGCAATTGATAATCCGAATAATCGCTGATTTGTTCCAATCGATAACTGAGAGATTAAAAAAGAGGGTAAAACAGTTGTTTGTTGCAGCCTTATTCAGAAGCGACCTTGTGACACATGTGCATGTTACTTCGAGACCGCAGTGTGCCGTTGCAGCATTAAATCTGGCGAATGCTACTTTTAGAGCTTGCAATCACCACCTTGAAGCACACCATCATGTCACCGGAGTGTTCCACCTTAAGTTTTAGCCACATCATTATAACGCTAAATACCACTGAAAGACTGAAGCATGCAATTGCCTGATTGAAGGGTGTCACCTCCATGAAGCGAATGGTTTTCTGAATGTAGCATGCCATCGCATCCCTGCATTTGTGAGACTGAAGCATGTTATTGCCAGATGAATGCGTGTAATTGGGCTGAAGCTTGCCATTGCAAGATTAAAGAATACCACTGTGGCCCTTTCAAGACTGAAGTGAGCATCCTGAGGTGGAACTATATACAGTATTTTTTGATATGAAGTGTGCCTTCACAAGATGGAAGCATACAGATACAGATAGAGATAGGCAACCCCCGGCCAAAAAGTGGTCCGGCTAGAACTCAACATTGTGTCACAGAATCAACTGTACACGAGGAGAAGCATACAATGGTACTAAAGGGTGAGGCCGAACTGTGCCATTGTGAGGCAGAAGTGAGCACTGAGGTTGAAGCATGCCATTTTTTACAGTGAAGCACCATCATGAGATTGAAGTGTGCAATTGTGAAATAGAAACATGATATTAAGTGAGTCATTATGTTGAAGCATGCCACTCTGAAGCATGCTACTGGGACACTGAAACATGTCATCAGGGGCCATTTGAGAATCCGAGCTTTAAGGGTGCTATTCACCAGTGAGTGACAAGACACCAGTGAGTGGAAAAACACAAACAATTCTGAGAAAACTGCTATTAAGGCCAAACCTGTGAACTACAAAGCCATCACTTGGATCATACCATTTGCAAGGCTGGGCGAGAAAGCTGTATTTTTTATGTTAAAATATCATGTTTAAACATAATGGCTTGTGTTTATGGTTGGAACATTATTTCAGACTATCAGAGACAAGCTGCCCATTTAAAAAAATATTTAAATAAATAAAATATCTTGGCTTGCTGGGTAGCACTGTCGCCTCACTGCAAGCAGGTCAAAAGCCACTGGGCTCAGTCCCTAGATGGAGACACTGTTTGATGTCTGCTTGTCCTCTCTGTGTCCATGTAGGTTTTCTCTGGGTTCTCTGGTTCCTCCCACAGTCCAAGGACATGGGTGTTGAGTTAACTTGTACCTAGTGTGAGAGTACAAGTGTGTGTATGTGTGCCCTATGATGGACTGGCAACCTGCCTAGGGTTGCTCTTTCCTTGTGCCATATGCTCCTGGATAGGCACCTGTTCTCCTTTGACCCTGTCCAGGATTATGGTGATGATAGTGAATAAAAGTGAATGACTGAATAAATGTACACCCAGTTTTCCCCTTATCTGATTACTCAGTTGAATGTAAACTTATTGATCGGATTTCTGCCTAAATCTGATCAGACTATCAGGGCAGCACGGTGGCTCAGTGGCTGCCTCACAGCAAGAAGGTCCCAGCCTGAGTCTTTCCCTTTGTGAAGTCTGCATGTTTGCATGGGCTTACTCCGGTTTTCTCCCACAGTCCAAAAGATATGCATGTTAGGTTAATTGGTGTCTCTAATGTGGCCCTGTGTATGTGCCCTACGATGGACTGGCGGCCTTGTTCCTGCCCTTGTGCCCAGAGTTGCCGAGTGACCCGCGACCCAGATTAATATTATATATATATAATATATATATATATAATATATATAATATCTAATATATATATATATATATATGTGCGTGTGTGTGTGTGTGTGTGTGTATGTGTGTGTGTGTGACAGACAGAGTGAGCCAAAAGTATGAAGATGTACATA
>JAUZST010000539.1:134989-148181 GCA_034779995.1 Parotocinclus haroldoi
TGTGTGTGTGTGTGTGTGTGTGTGTGTGTGTGTGTGTGTGTGTGTGTGTGTGTGTGTGTGTGTGTGTGTTATAGCGGGCGCTGAAGTACCAGTAAAGGTGCGGGACGCTGGCGATGGGGTCTATGAGTGCGACTACCACCCCAACGTTACTGGAAAATACGTCATCAACATAACATGGGGAGGGCAACCGATACCCCGCAGGTAAGATCTCAAATATTTATACATTAACGAGGAACTGTAGAGGAACTAGAAACTAGGGAAGAACTAGGAATTCAAGAACAGCTATGTAGGAAATAGGAATTGTAGAAGAACTAGGAACTATAAATGAACCACGAACTATGGAGTAACTAGAAAATGCAGTGAAACTAGGAACCATAGATTGATTAGAACAAATCTATTATTATATCTAAGATATAGTAACTATTGAGGAACTAGGAACTATTTAGTTGGGTCTGGGGTAGTCAGATTCCCTGTGTGTTACATGTAGGTTCTGAGAATTTCTAAAAACTTTCATGGACAAACTTCTGCAAAAAAAAGGTTTTATATGATCTATGTGTGTGTGTGTGTGTGTGTGTGTGTGTGTGTGTGTGTTGCAGCCCGTTTGAGGTGGAGGTTGGAGCAGAAGCAGGGCTACAGAAGGTACGAGCTTGGGGTCCTGGATTAGAGACCGGTGTTGTTGGGAAGTCCGCTGACTTTGTGGTCGAGGCCATTGGCACTGAGGTCGGGACTCTGGGTGAGTATCTCAAGAGTGTGTGTGTGTGTGAGATAAACAGTGTGTGTGTGTGTACCATACTAACAGAAGTCCCGTGCAGGTTTTTCTATTGAGGGTCCATCCCAGGCCAGGATCGAGTGTGATGACAAGGGGGACGGGTCATGTGACGTTCGATACTGGCCCACAGAGCCTGGTGATTACGCTGTGCATGTAATCTGTGATGATCAGGACATTAAGGACAGTCCATTTATGGCCCACATTCATCCTGCACCCAACGACATCTTTCCCGAAAAGGTACGGCACCAAGACAATCTGTCGGATTGCTCGGATGTGATAAATATCATCATGTTCACACCACACAGTTTGTCTCAGCCTAATACTCTAAGGCTATGGAGCTCTCTAAGGCTCCCTATTACGTCCAGCACTCTGGCTCCCAGGATACAAGTAACCCTAGCTGTTGGTGTCCCTAAAGCAGACAGGAGGATAGGGGTTCCTCTATGGGCCCATAAAGCTGAATGGTTCAGAAAGTTATGGTTCCTGTTTGAGTGCTAGAGGGTGGAAACTTTTGGCTGAGCTGGGATTTGATCTTATAATCATCTGATCCCTTAGATCATGCATTTCAGAGCAGTAGAAAATGAGAACCGTTCGAGCTAGGCCCAGATTAATACTGGACTCCCTGGAGGCGGTGCAGCTGTGTAGGAACAGTGTGTGATTGTTAGATGAATGGTGTGTTGATGGTCTGTGCACTCTCTGCAGGTTCGAGCCTTCGGTCCTGGCCTCCAGCCCACAGGTGTGACCGTTAATAAACCAGCAGAGTTCACCATCGACGCCCGACAGGCTGGAAAAGGAGAACTGAAGATCTACGCTCAGGTACGAGTACAGTCCCACAGGGGAACAGGGAACTAGGAATTAGGAACCATTGCATAACTTAAGATGAGCTACGAAGTAAGGCTGGGACTACAGCTTTGGCAGAACTAGGAACCAGCCAAGAAACGTGGAACTAGAGAAAGCCTAGGCAAGATATAAGACTAGCAGAAACTAGGAATCATGTAGGAACTAGGTGCTAGAGAGAAACTAGAGAGGAACTACGAAGGAACGAAGCAGTATGTGAAACTTAGAAAACTGTGGAAGGAACCATCAGCTGGGGACGCACTGAGAATTCTGAAATAATCTGGGAGGCCTAGGAACAAGAAAGGAACTAGAGAAGAACTATATATGAACTTATAGGATCTAGTGGAGAGTTATGAAGGATATAGGACATATAAACAAAGCAGGAACTATGAAAAATAGAAGCTATAGCAGAACTAGAAACTATGAAGTAACTAAAACTATAGTGCAAATAGGAACTAGAGAAGAGCTATATAGGAACTAGAAACTATAGAGGAACTAGGGTGTAACTTGGAAACTTTTGAGGAACTAGTGGAGAGTTATGAATGAACTGGGACATATAAACAAAGCAGGAACTATGAAAAATAGAAGCTATAGCAGAACTAGGAACTATGAAGTAACTAAAAGAACTAGAGAGGAACTATGAAGGAAATAGGAAGTATAGCAGAACTAGGGACCATAGATGAAAATAAATATTCATCCAATAGAAATAGGAACTATAGAGGAAGTCTTTAGTAACTTGTGTGTGTGTGTGTGTGTGTCAGGATGCTGAAGGCTGTACCATTGACATTAAAGTGACTGATAAAGGTGACGGTACGTACGCGTGTGTGTATGTTCCCACCAAACCTATGAAACACACCATCATCATCAGCTGGGGCGGAGTCAACGTCCCCAACAGTCCATTCAGGGTGAGCACATCAAACGCCGAGATTATGATGTCATAATATACTGTCATTAGCTACACCTAAAACAATGTGTGTGTGTTTGTGTGTGTGTGTGTGTGTGTGTGTGTGTGTGTGTGTGTGTGTGTGTGTGTGTGTAGGTTCTCGTTGGTGAAGGCTGTTACCCCGATAAGGTGAAGGTTTTTGGTCCCGGAGTGGAGAAGGGTCTGAAATCTGGGGAGCCCACCTACTTCACTGTGGACTGCAGCGAGGCGGGACAAGGTCCGAATGGCCCCCCGGTTTATCTTCGTTGTGTCTGGTTGTAGTTGTGTATTTGTTGTGTTAGAGCTCATTATGTGACGTTTCCCCAGGCGATGTGAGCATCGGTATAAAGTGCGCCGCCGGTGTGGTGGGGCCCAACGAGGCGGACATCGACTTTGACATCATCAAAAATGACAACGACACGTTCACCGTGAAATACACACCGCCCGCTCCGGGGCGCTACACAATCATGGTGCTGTTCGCTGATAAGGTAACACACACACACACACACACACACACACACACGAATACACAACGCTACAAAAATCTTAGCAAAGAGAGGGCAACAGTGGAAAGGAAAAACTCCTTGTGTGTGTGTGCGTGCGTGTGTGTGTGTGTGTGTGTGTGTGTGTGTGTGTGTGTGTGTGTGTAACAGGAAATTGCCAGCAGCCCTTTCAAGGTGAAAGTGGAGCCGTCCCACGATGCTGGAAAAGTTCGAGCGGAAGGACCCGGACTCAACAAAACAGGCGAGTCATGCTTTCAATTAACCGATAACAAGAGAACTAAACAAGAACCCTCAAAAACAGTGAGGAACCTATGGAGGAACTGTGGATTTGGGAGGCACTGGCATCTGGGGAGGAATGGTGGAACTATGGAACGAGTGAGGGAAGGAACTGGGAATCATGGAAGTAATAGGGGGCAAACAGGAACAGGAACTATAAACTAGGCACTGGATTAGAACTGTGGAGGAACTAGGGTGGAACTAGGAAGAAGTGTTGAACTATAGCGGAAGCAGAGCCATGGCGGAATTGGAGAAGAACTAAATGCAGCTAAGGAGGAACTAGGAACAAGAAAATGACAGGGAATCAGGGAATTGCTGTGGAGAAACAATGGACTACTGGAACTAATAGAGGAACTGAGATGTAAATAAGGAAGAGTTCATGACAAACTATTCTGGATCTAACTAATTCTGGAGGAACTAGAAAGGAACAAACAAAGAACTTGGGGAGAACTTCAGAACAACTAAAGGAGAACTAGGAAGAACCTAGCTGATGAACTAGGAATCCAGGAAGGAGTAGGAACTCTGGTTAAACTAGAGATTTGGGCATTTACAGAACAGGGAACCATGGAAGAACAAAAAACTACAGAGGGAAGAACTACACAGGAATCCGTGAACTAATGTCGAACCTTTAAGGACCTGTGGAACAAGGAAGAAGGAATTAGGGAGGAACTAAAAACGAGAAGAAGTAAGGAAAAGAGATGAAGGAACTGAAGGGAACTAAAACCTAGCTAGGAACCAGGAAAAGCTCAGCAGGAACTACGAGCCAGAAGAGGACAAATAGGAACTATAAAGAAACCTGAACAGGACGTAGGAGCAAGTGAGGAACAGGAACCAGGGAAGAACTATGGGCTGGGGGTGGAGCTATGTTAATGAGAGCAGGATGTTATGACCATGTAAGGAACTAATACAACCCAAAACAATGCTGTTGCCGTGGTAACTAAGGCATTTCGGTTTACAGGGGTGGAGGTGGGAACTCCGACTCACTTCACCATCTACACCAAGGGGGCGGGGAAAGCTAAAGCCGACGCCCAGTTCAGCAACGCCGTCAAGGACTTTGAGATCATCGATAATCACGATTACTCGTACACTGTCAGATACACGCCGTTACAAAAGGTATGCTAACACTAATGCTAATGCTAGCGGGGAGGCGTATGCTAGGAAGCTAACAGGGTTTTTTGTTTGATTAACTTGCAGGGTAACATGAACATCTCGGTAAGTTACGGTGGGGACCCCGTCCCAAAAAGTCCATTTAACATCAATGTGGCTCCGCCCCTGGATCTGAGTAGCGTACGAGTACAAGGTCTTAACGAGAGTGAGTACCACATGCTAACGCTAATCTCCATCATCTTAGCTCATGTTAGCTCCTGTTAGCCGGGATTGATTTAGGGGATTTCCTTATATGGTAATAAACACCTCTAATGTTTCTACATGATGAAGCCCTGTCCACATTTCCTTATATGGACATATATATAAAACAGAGCTATCACATCAGATTTAAATGATCGCTTTATTAGTGTGTGTGTGTGTGTGTGTGTGTGCACAGAGGTCGAGGTCGGTAAGGATCAGGAGTTCACAGTGAACACAAAGGGGGCGGGAGGACAGGGGGAAGTGGGCGTGAAGATGGTGTCTCCGTCAGGACGTCCCATTCCCTGCAAGCTGGAGACGGACAAAACCAAGGAACAAACCAACGTCAAGTACATCCCCCCTGAGGAGGGACCCTACAAAGTGGACGTCACCTACGATGGAAACCCCGTACCAGGAAGCCCCTTTACTGTGGAGGCCCTCATGCCTGCTGATCCCACCAAGGTGGGCGTGTCCCAAATCACACACTCCACTCCCTACCTAGTGAACGTAAAGACCTTCCGAAGTTTACTAAGTTGAACGTTTTGTTTATCCCTCAGGTGCGTGCGTACGGTCCTGGCCTGAAGGGAGGAATTGTGGGTAAACCCGCCCCGTTCACTATAGACACCAAAGGCGCAGGGGTGGGTGGACTGGGCCTGACGATCGAGGGTCCGTGCGAAGCTAAGATCGAGTGCCAGGATAACGGTGACGGCACCTGCTCCGTCTCCTACCTGCCCGCCGAGCCCGGCGACTACAGCATCAACATCCTGTTCGGCGGCGCCCACATTCCCGGCTCGCCCTACGTGGCGGGGGTCCGTCCGGCCCTGGACGCGGGTCGCGTGGTGGTCAGCGGGCCCGGCCTGGAACGTGCCACGGCGGGCACCGTGGCGTCCTTCACGGTGGACTGCAGCCACGCCGGAGACGCCGAGCTGACGGTGGAAATCGTGTCGGACTCCGGGGTCAAAGCCGAGGTTCACATCTTCAACAACAACGACGGGACGTTCGGGGTCACCTACACGGCCCCCTCACACGGCCCCTACACCATCAGAATCTGCTACGGGGGCACCATGGTGCCCAAGTGTCCCATCCGCCTACAGGTGGAGCCCGCCGTGGACACCAGGGGAGTCAAGGTGTACGGTCCGGGGGTGGAGCCTACAGGTGAGATCCAAAACAAAGAAAGTAGTGTGCTCAGGGGTAGTTCATGTAGCTGCAATATCAAACGTGTGTGTGTGTGTGTGTGTGTGTGTGTGTGTGTGTGTGTAGGGGTACTCAGAGAGGTCTCCACACACTTTATCGTGGACTGTCGCTCGCTGACGAAAACGGGAGGGAATCACGTTAAGGTTTGCATCGTCAGCCCGTCAGGAGCAAACACCGAGGCCTACATCACTGATAAAGGAGACGGGACATACAGGGTGGAGTACACGGCCTTCGAGGACGGTGAGAACCTCCCAAACTTCGTCAGGGCCGATTCGGGTAACCATGGTAATGAGAGGAAAGAGTGTGACTGACCTGCCGTGTGTTTGTGTCCGCACCTGTCTGCTTCCGTCTGCGGCCGGATTAGAGACAGATCAGGAAGAACAGGTGCAGCGTTTAGTGTGTGTGTGTGTGTGTGTGTGTGTGTGTGTGTGTGTGTGAGCGAGAGATCATCCTTTATATAAATAGAGTCCATGATGATCTCGTCGATATTAACAGCGGAGGTAAACACACACAAACATTCAACTCTCCGATGTCACAAACATGGACGTGTCCCAAATCACACTTCCTATTTCCTATGGAGAAACATGTTCGATTTTTAACGATATGCTCTGTGTGTGTGTGTGTATGTGTGTGTGTGTCTGTGTATGTGTGTAGGTGTGCATGTGATCGAGGTGTTGTACGATGACGTGGTGGTTCCTAACAGTCCGTTCCGGGTGTCGGTGTCGGAAGGTTGTGACCCGACCCGGGTTCGAGCGTTTGGTCCCGGACTGGAGAACGGCTTTACCAATAAACCAAACTGTTTCACTGTAGAGACCAGGTACTGTAACACACACACACACACACACACACACACACACACACACACACACACACACACGCACACAGGGCGCTGTAATTGACCTCTGTCCTCTCCCTGTGTCTTAGGGGTGCAGGTACGGGGGGTCTGGGTCTGACCATTGAGGGAGCGTCTGAAGCTAAAATGTCCTGTAAGGATAATAAGGATGGAAGCTGCAGTGTGGAGTACGTCCCCTTTATCCCCGGAAACTACGACATCAACATCACCTACGGGGGCAGACCCATACCGGGTATACACACACACACACACACACACACAGTGGGTACGAAAAGTGCTAAATCAATTAATTGCTAAAATCAAAAAAGCTCATTTTATTCCTCGTTAATGTACACTCAGCATCACATGGTCTTAATTATGTTTTAGTATCTTTAGTATTGAGCCCCTTTGCTGTGACGCTCACATTTATACTCACAAGCTGTCCATTTCTTCTTATCCTTCTTGAGATGGTTCTGCTCCTTCACTGGAGTCCAGCTGTGTTTAACTGAACCGATTGGACTTGATTAATAAAGGCATGCTAATGCTAATGACAATCAGGGGATCGAAGGAACTGAACAAGGAGCTCAGAGACAGAACTGTGGTAAGGTACAGATCTGGCCATGGTTATAAAATAAATCTGCAGCACTCAAGGTTCCTAAGAGCTCAGTGGCCTCCATAATCCTTATATGGAAGAAGTTTGGGACGAGCAGAACTCTTCCTAGACCTGGCCGTCCAGCCAAACTGAGCAATCGTGAGAAGAACCTTGGTGAGAGAGATGAAGAAGAACCCAAAGATCACTGTGGCTGAGCTCCTGAGATGCAGCAGGGAGATGAACGTTCTACAAAGTCACCTATCACTGCAGCTCCACCAGTCGGGGCTTTATGGCAGAGCGGCCCGACCGAGCTGAAAGCCCACGAAGAGTTTCCCCAAAAACACATGAAAGCCTCCCAGACTATGAGAAATAAGATTCTCTGGTCTGATGAGATGAAGATTGAACTTTTTGGTGTTGATTCTAAGCGTTATGTTTGGAGAAAACCAGGCCCTGCTCATCACCTGCCCTATACCAATCCCAACAGTGAAACATGGTGGTGGTAGCATCATGCTATGGGGCTGTTTATCAGCTGCAGCGACCGGACGACTGGTTACAACTGAAGGAAAGATGAATGCGGCCAAGTACAGACATATGCTGATGAAAGGTCTCGGACTGGGCCTGGACCTTCCAAAAGACAATGACCCAAATCACACAGCTAAAATAACAAAGGAGGGGCTTCAGAACAAATCTGTCACCATTCTTGCCTGACCTAAACCCAACTGAGCATGTCTGGAGAGACCTGAAAATGGCCGTCTACGTTCACCGTCCAACCTGAGGGAACTGGAGAGGATCTGCCAGGAGGAACGGCAGAGAATCCCCAAACCAAGGTGTGGAAAACTGGTTACATCATTCCCAAGAAGACTCATGGCTGTACGAGCTCAAAAGCGTCTCAATACTTATGACCCTGGGATATTTCAGTGCAATGGAACAAAGAGTGCTAAATTTAAAGTGGTCTGAATACTTTCCGTACCCGCTGTATGTACACGAATGTTATCCATTAATACTTTATTTATCGTTTATCGGTTTTATTTATTTATCAGGTTATCAGTCAGAATTCTGATATAAAATATAACATTTTAAAGAAGATGATGTTTAAGTTGGAACATTTCCAGTTATTTCACAGAAATTCTAAACAAAACACTCTAAACTATCGAGATCCTAACTGTGATCTGACACTGTGTGTGTGTGTGTGTGTGTGTGTGTTTTAAACAGGAAGTCCGTTCCGTGTCCCCGTGAGGGACGTGGTGGACCCCAGTAAGGTGAAATGTTCAGGACCGGGTTTAGGAGGTGGAGTCAGAGCACACGTCCCACAATCCTTCACTGTGGACTGTACCAAAGCAGGAATCGCCCCTCTGGACGTCCAGCTGTACGGACCAACAGGTAGCGTAATTACTGGAGTAGCACGTCTACCGTAAATACTCTAAAACAGGGGCACTGATCGTTATAACACCCCCCCCCATTGCTTACTGTGTGTGTGTGTGTGTGTGTGTACAGGCTCGACAGAACCGGTCATGGTGAGGAATAACGGTGACGGTACACACACAGTGAAGTACACACCCGCCCAGGAGGGACCGTACACAGTGTGTGTTAAATACGCCGACCAGGACGTCCCGCGCAGGTCACAATCCAAAATAAAAGGGAACAGTTTAGGAACGAGTGTCGGACTTGTCACTGCACCTCATGACCCTGATCAGGCTTTTTTTCTTATAGCGTTGCATTTTATAGGAAAAGTTTAAACTTCGGACTATATAATGTCAATAAAAACATGAAAACAAAAATAATTAATTCTACCTAATCAATTAAGTAGATGATTGATTAATTAATCTTAATAATCATAGTAACAACAATAATTGTTATTAATACTATTATGAATAATCAATTAATAAATAATATTATTAATAATAACAATAATAATTATTGTTATTATTGATACTGTTAATATTATTATTATTATTACTATTATATTGTGTTATATAAAGAGGAAGAAATGTAGAATAATGTGAATAAGTTTTATTTTGATTACATTAATATTTAAATAAAAATAAATAATATCATCATTCTTTAATTTAACCTGAAATATTAAAAAATATCCATAGGGGATCAATTTAAATTAATTAAATCATTTATTTGATTACATTTGAAAAACTTTTTAATTGAAATATCTGAATATTTGAATATTATTTTAAGATATTTAAATATAAAACTACCCCAATAAAATGTATACTGTAATTACAGAACAAATAAAAATTGTAATTAATACCTATAAATATTTTATAATTAATGTTATGATTATGACAAAGATTTATGAAATTTTTTGCTCGGGAGCCCAGATCGTTTATGATTTATATTAAAATTAGCTCCATTTTTGGGACAAAATGAAAACAGTTAAATGTTTTTTTTAACAGAATCCTAAAGGTTATTGTTTTTTGATTAAATATCTGAATTAGAACTGATTTGATTCTGTGCTGATTTGATTTGATTTTGACGTGTTGTTGTTGTTGTTGTTGTTGTTGTTGTTCTGCAGTCCCTTTAAGGTTCACGCCGGCCCTGTTTATGATGCCAGTAAGGTGCGGGCGAGCGGCCCTGGTCTGGACGCGGCCGGGGTGGCAGCCAGTATCCCAGTGGAGTTCACCATCGATGCAAGAGACGCTGGAGAAGGACTTCTAACCGTTCAGATCCTGGTAACAACATTTTAACGTTTTAATGATCTATTATTATCTATTAATTATTAATTAATTAATTAATTAATTAATTAATTATTATTATTATTATTATTATTATTATTGTTGTTGTTATTGTTATTATTATTGTTATTATTATTATTATTATTATTGTTGTTGTTGTTGTTGTTGTTGTTGTTATTATTATTATTACTATTATTATTATTATCTAACACAAAACATAAAATAAGATCTAATTTTTAAAAATCCTTTCCAAAAAGCCTTTCGGAAAAATAACTTTTAAAATCCTTTTTTTAATAGTCATTTTATCAATCTGAAGGTTATTAGTGTAGCTAACTAAAATAAAATGTAAAACTAAAATAATACTTGAAATTAAAAAAAATTATATACTAAAATAAAACTGAATAAAAGACAAGTAAAAAAAAGTAAATGTATCTGTAATTTTAACATAATATATTTGTAATTATTAATTAAATATATGTTTATTATATTATTTTAAAAAAGATTTTCTATACTATAATTGTTTTTTAAAATGTTTTTGTAAATTGTAAATATTTTTTCTAATAAAGGATTTTCTTTTAATAATAAAACACCACTGCATCAGCTTTAAAAAGATCTAATAATAGTTAAATTACAATCAATTTACACCTAAACTACAATAAAAAAATACATAATATTTTACAAAACTGTGAAAAGAATGTAAAATGTATATAAAACTCATTAAAGTGTTTTATGTACCGAAAACCTGCCAGTAAATACAAAATAACAGAAAGAAAAATACAAAACAAAATGATTATAGAATTTTAAAATAGCATTCTTTAACTATGATTTTTTAAAATTTGTTTCATAGCAATATATTATATAATAACATTTTACAAAGATATAAAATATTTAAATAAAGGATTTAATAGATTTTTTTCTTTTATAATAAAACGTATTAAAGCCTGATTTACTGCCTCAGATAAACGGAAAAAATAATAATTTAACATATTTATTTCACAATAAATGTAAACCTGAAATTAAAACCTAAAAGTAAATAATAGCAACCAAATGTACATAGTATTTTTTTTTTAAGTGTAAGGTAGAAAAGACGTATTTTTATAAACCTTCCAGTGAGTAAAACAATAAAAGAAAAATAAGTAAAAGAAAAAATATATATTAATCAAATGTTTAATAATAATAATAATAATAATAATATAATAATCAAAATAATTTTAAAAAATGGCATGACAATTAAATAATTATTAATTATATCAATAATTAAATCGATAAATAATTATTAAAAACGACATCCAAATATAGTCACTTACATATCAAATTTAAGATTAGAATTTTAAGACATTTAAAAAAGGCAAAAAGGTTTTAAAAGAATTTAAAATAAGGGATATAACATGGACGATTCACTGGATTTTTCTTTCTTTTTTGGCAGGATCCGGAGGGGAAGCCGAAGAAAGCGAACATCCAGGACAATAAGGACGGTACTTACACGGTTTCGTACGTACCCGACGTGAGCGGCCGCTACACCATCACCATCAAATACGGGGGCGACCAAATCCCCTTCTCTCCTTACTCCATCCACGCCGTGCCCACAGGAGACGCCAGCAAGTGTTTGCTCTCGGGTGAGCGCCGACCCAAATTCTCCTCAGTAAAAATAGGGAATGGAAAAGGGTTTGTTTATTTACGTTACGTCTCCTGTGCTTATGTTTAGTTTCTATCGGAGGACACGGAGTGGGTGAGTTCAATTCCCTACGTGTTTTCTACCTCTCTGTGTTATCGGTGTGTTTCTGTCTGTTCTTCATTACCGTGTGTGTGTGTGTGTGTGTGTGTGTGTGTGTAACGAGCAGCCAGCTTGGGACCGAACATCCAGATGTGTGAGGAGACGGTGCTGAGCGTGGACGCTAAGGCTGCTGGGAAAGGAAAAGTGACGTGCAGGGTGCGCACCCCGGACGGGGCCGAGCTGGACGTGGACGTGGTCGAGAACCGGGATGGAACCTTCGACATTTACTACACGGCCCCCGAACCGGGCAAATACGTCATCACCATTCGCTTCGGGGGTCAGAACATTCCCAACAGCCCCTTCACCGTACAGGTGGGCTCTTATGACCCTGTCTGTTTTTGGTTTTTTTTTGCGTGGGCGTAGCGTCTCATACCTTTACTCTCTGGATCTCCCTGTATCTCTCTAGGCCACTAAGGAACCCGTGGTGCCCGTCGACACCAAGCTGCCCTCGTTCCGCCCTCTGAACCTGGTCATTCCCTTCAGCGTGCAGCAGGGGGCGCTGAGCGGCGAGGTCCGCATGCCGTCGGGTAAAACGGCTCGGCCTCTGATCCGGGACAATAAGGACGGCACCATCACGGTGAAGTACGTCCCCACGGAGAGAGGCCTGCACGAGATGGACATCAAGTACGACGGGAACCACATCCCAGGTACGACCCCGACCCCCGACCCCCGACCCCGGACCCCCGACCCCGGACCCCGGCCCCGGTACTGATATAACCCAACTAAAGCACGGGGTGTTTTATGACCTCAACACAGGAAGCCCTCTGCAGTTCTACGTCGACGCCGAGGACACGGGCATGGTCACGGCCTACGGACCCGGTCTGTGCCATGGCACGGTCAACAAACCTGCCACCTTCACCGTGGTTACGGCCAACGCCAAAGAAGGTAAACGTAAAGAGATCAATAAAAAGGGTAAGGGGTTCGTTCTTATTCTAGAGGGATAACGTGTGTGTGTGTGTGTGTGTGTGTGTGTGTGTAGGGGGTCTGTCCCTGGCTGTCGAAGGACCGTCCAAGGCAGAGATCAGCTGTAAGGACAATAAGGACGGGACCTGTACGGTGTCGTACCTACCGACCACGCCCGGCGATTACAACATCATCGTTAAGTTTGATGGAAAGCACATCCCCGGAAGCCCCTTCACTGCCAAGATCACGGGTACGAGGGGAACGGGGCTAAGGTCAGGGTCCGAACAGGGCTGAGAGTGTTCATCTCTGTGTGTGTGTGTGTAGGTGACGACTCGCTGAGGACCTCTCAGTTGAACGTGGGTACTGCTGCTGATGTTTCTCTGAAGATCAGTGAGACGGATCTGAGCTCGTTACACGCCAGCATTAGAGCTCCATCAGGAGCAGAACAACCGTGCTTACTGAAAACCTTACCTAACAGACACATCGGTAACACACACACACACACACACACACACACACACACACACACACACACACACACACACACACACACAAACACACACAC
>JAUZST010000539.1:148281-174417 GCA_034779995.1 Parotocinclus haroldoi
CAACACTAAGGGATCGGGGTAAAATAACTGACCGCGGCGAACAAAGTAAAAAGGGCTCGCAGCGCGAACCCTAACACATTTAAGGTAGTTCGGCAGATAAACCCTACCTACAGGTTGGACCTTTCAGCAAGCATGAAGGTTCACCCCACTTTCCACATCTCGTGGTTACACCCATTCACCTGTGGTAATCCCATGCCACCTCCGGATTCACGAGTCATTCGTGGTGCCCCGGCCTACACCATCCACCGCCTGCTTGGCCACAGACAGGTACAGGGAAGTACCCAATACTTGGTGGACTGGGGGGGTACTGTTAGGCTCCCTTCCTCGCGCTCACGAGCAGCCTGTTCTCGTCTTCGTCATCGTCCGCCATTACAGAGCAATTCCTAAGTGCAGTTTTTATTATCATGCTGGCTTATGACGTGATAGCGAACACCTGGGGTCTGTTTTCCGGCTCTGTTCTTTGCCATGTGTCTTTGTTTGCTTGCTTGCTAGCTGTTTGGCGCATTTTCAGAAATAGCACCCATGGCTATGTTCCCTTCCCGTTTCCTGACACATCAACTGTAACAGTGAACATGGTCTACACAAATGTCTAATGGAAATGTATAGAAATATGTTTGACATGTTATGAGAACTTGTTCAACCATTTTGCATCACAAACGTGACCGCCGGACTTAAATAATCAAAAAGTAATTACCGAAAATGAAAACAAGTGCCAATAGATCGCTGCAGTAAATGTTCAACTAAATGAAAAACTGAAACAACGATGTGAAGATTCAATTCAATTCTGATCCGAGAAATGTACCAAAATGACTGTGTAACAGTGTAATATAAAGTATCCTAACTCTAAACGACCTGAACAAACGCTCGTATTCTTATTCGTATATCTTATTTTATTACAAAGGAGACATAAAAGTATAATTACAGACTCCACCTAGAGAAGCTAATCCCATCAGAACTGGACTAATGTGCATATTAGCAGTGTGAACTGCAGGCTTGCTGGTTATGGAGTTCCATGAGGCTTACAATATGAGGACTGTGATTGAGCGTTTCCACTGTCTGTTGTAGTTATTCATTTAAAACCATACTTACTGGCAGGTTGCCACATGCTATACATTTTATAAGCAACAGTGAGTGATGAATTAACCATGGGTGTTAATGGAGGTTAATGGCTGCCCTGTGGTATTTTCACCTCATTCATTTATTTAAAACTGCAACCACATCAGTTAGTTTATGTCATGCCATTTTTTAACAGTATTTACAACCCCAAATAGAGTTGGGACAGTATGGGAGATGCATAAAAAAGCACACCATGTTTCTTTCATTTACTTTGACGTAATTGCAGACAGGATGAACCTAAGATATTTCATGTTTTGACTGGTCACTTTAATTGAATTTGTTAATAAACATCAATTCCTGCATTTCTGCAGGAAACTCATTTTTTAAAAAATGTTGGTGATGATGGTAAAGCATTTATTATTTTGTAAAATGTTGCCATTCCTTTTTTCAGACTTTAAAGATGTTTTGGCACAAAGAATACCAAGCAATTTAGTGTTTCAGGTGTTATGTTGTCCCATTCTTCCTGCAAATACATCTTACGATGCGCAACAGTATGAGGTAATCGTAGTCAAACTGTTTATTTCAAAATCCTCCACATATTCTCTATTCTGCATGTGGCATCTTTGAGTTATATTTGACTGAGGTATACAGGGTGAACAGAACTGGAGATAGCACAGTTGGCTATGGTGCTCCAGTATGCTGATCATCATATCGGAGGTGCCGTCCCTGATCCTGACATGATCAGTGATCCAAGTGACTAGATGTGCATCTGCCTCCATCAGCATCAGCTTGTCTTGCAATAGTAGAAGCTGGATGGTGTTGAACTTACTGGAGAAGTAAAATAACATGACCCTCACAGCACTGCTCCATTTGTCAGATGTCAGTGAGCTCTGTGTAGAAGATACATGATGATGTCATCCACTCTGTCCTTATATGCAAACTGCAGTGGGTCCTCAGCATAATGGACCTGAGGTCTAAGGAGGTTCAGTCATTCAGTCAACAGTCATTCCATGGTCTTCATCACATGGGATGTCAATGCAACCGGCCTATGATCATTCAACTTCTCTTGTGATTTCTTGAGAACTGGAATGAGGCAAATCCTAAGATGCATGTTCAGGTGAAATCATGTATTGTAGAAGCTCCCCCAGCTGGATAGTGCCTTTAGGATTCTGTTACACACCTTGTTTGGGCCTGATGCCTTACTGGGGTGGAGTGTTCTTGGGTCTCTCTGACTTAATTTGCAGTGAAGGTTGGGAGTGCAGAAGTTGGTGGTGTTGATGATGGAGATAAAGGTATGGGTGAGAGAAGATTTGTTGAGGGTACAGATGTTCGTGATGATTATGAGGTATGGGTGGGAGAAGGACTGCTGGTGATGCCAGTGGTGATGGTGCCGATGTGAGACAGTGATTAATTGCTGGAGGTTCTGGCAGTGGGGATGCAGAGGTGTTAACTGCTGCATTAGGAGAGAAGGAGGGGGCAGCAGGAACAGGAAAATCGAACCAAATCAAAGTTGTTAATCTGGTTGGCCCTGTGCATTTGCTTTGCTTTTTTGAATATCTTGTTTAATTAAATACATTTAAATGCTTCATTTGTTTACTTTTTTCATATCATTTTGAAATATCCCCTAATTTTTGTAAGCAGTGTTTATGTGTGTGTGTGTGTGTGTGAGCTTTTACTGTATATTGTGATAAATGTGATGGTGCATCATCACATGGTGCATAGATGTGCATCTGCCTCACAGCAAGAAGGTTCAACTCCAGGGTGGAGCAGTCTGGGTGCTTTCTGTGTGAAGTCTGTATGTCCTCCCCGTGTTTGTGTGGGTTTACTTTGGGTACTCCGGTTTCCTCCCAGAGTCCAAAGACATGTGTGTTAGGTTAATTGGTGTTTCTAAAGTGGCTGTGTCTCTAAATTGTGACTGTGCACATGACTGTGTGTGCACGCCATACGATAGATTGGCGTCCCATCAAGGGGTTGTTCCTTGTCCTTGTGATTTGAAAAACGGAATTTTCACACACTCTGTCACAGAAAAACACCATTCTGACAAACTCATAGACTCATAGACTCGTAACTTTGGTACAGTTTGACGTAGAAACTCCATTTCAAATTTACAAAGTAGACATAAGACTTGTCTATCAAACTACAAAATATCTAATCTGTTGTTTTATTCGTTCCCGAGTTATAATGAGGAGGCAGTCCAGGAAGTCAGAGATTTTTTTCCTATCTCTTCCATTGTAAAAAAAAAACGAACCATTCTGTGGCCACACAGAACCAGCTGGGACTCAGATCCAGCCCTGACCAGAAGCATCCAGGTCTTAGACCCATGGCTGACCAGAACCTACCATGTCTCAGGCCTACGCCCACGGGTCTCAGACCTGCACTCATCCACAACCAACCGGGGTACAAACTCAAGCCAGATCAGAATGGACTGAGTCTCGGATACACGCCCGACTTGAACTAAGCAGATCTCTGACCCACGGCCGACCAGATTTGATCAGGTCTCAGACACGCACCCGTTTTCGGACCCGCACCTTGTCAGAGCCTTCAGGGTCTAGGACCTGCACCCGGCCAGAACCCATTGCATCTCAGACCCATGCCCGATCGGTTCTCGGACCGGAGCCCAATCAGAATTGACCAGGTCTCAGGTCTAAGCCCGACCAGAACCTACCAAGACTCGGACCCGCATCCGACCAAAGATCACCGTGCCTCGGATCCACGCCCGAACGGAACCGACCGGGTGTCAGACCTGCGCAAGACCAGAACCGACCAGGTCTCAGGTCTGCACTCGCCCATGACTGTCCAGGCCTCGAACTTGAGCCTGATCAGAATTGACTGGGTCTCGGGCCTACGTCCGACTTGAACTAAGCAGATCTCTGACCCACGGCCGACTAGATTTGATCAAGTCTCAGACACGCACCCGTTATCGGACTCGCACCTTGTAAGATCCTTCTAGGACCTGCGCCCAGCCAGAACCCACTGTGCCTTGGACCCACGGCCAACCAGAACCAGCCGGGTGTCAGACCTGTGTCAGGCCAGAACCAACGGCACTGATGCAACACACATTCGCAGTTCCTCCGGGAGCTACATTTTCTAGTTTTTATGTGTGTTGCTTGCAACACATATATTGTTATCCGATTTTATTCTCCTAGTGCTTTCGACATATCGACAGGGGACAAATGCCGAAATGTCGGGGATGTTCGGAAGAAGTGTGCTTGCCAGTGCCCCCGATTTTCTGGCACAGAAATCCCATAGACAATAAATAGGGCTGTTTTTACAACTGCAAAATATTATGCTATAAACCACAAAATCGGACAGGTTGGACCCGGGTGTAATGTTAAATTACAGATTGATCGCACACTCTCTTTCACTTTTTATCACTCTACAAAAATCACCCCATTCATTTTGAATGGCTCCACTCTAGCTGCAAGATCAAAGCATGCATTAACTATGCGATTACTTGTACACATAACATCCATATAGTTTACCCTAAAACTTTAGTTAAATTGTAGACACAAGACTTGCCTATCAATCCTGTAAATATCGAATCTGTTGTTTAAACATTTCTACAGTTATCACGATCAGAATGGAGGGAACCTCTGAAAAAATGCCAGGGCCAAAAAGCCTATTTTACAGTGTCTGACTGAGACTGAGATATGCACAATTTTTACATCAAAACGATCAGACAGGGCTCCTCTCACTAACACTTATCAACAGAACCCACCGTGTCTCGGGCCCACGCTCAACCAGAACCGACCAGGTCTCAGACTTGCGCTCTTCCACGACCGAGTCTCAGACCCACGCCCGACTAGAACTAAGCAGATCTCTGACCCACGGCCTACCAGAATCGATCAGGTCTCAAACATGCACTCATTATTGGATCCGCACCATGTCAGTTCTGGTGAGGGTCTAGGACCTTCGCCTGGGCAGAGCCCATGGTGCCTCGGACCCATGCCAGATTGGATCCCACGCTCGTTTGCAACCGACCGGGACTCGAACCGGAGCCCAAACAGAACCTGCCAGGACTCGGAACCACACCTTACCTGACTGATGGCTTTGTAGTCTGGTTGATACGTGGTGAGGTTAAGCTTCATGCAGGCGTTGAGACTTCCTTCAATTAAACGTGATCGTAGGTTGGTTTTAGTGTTCTTTAGATGTGAGAAAGACTGCTCACATGCTAACGTAGAGCCAAGCACTGTCAGTTGGGTCCAAACACGGAGTTGCTGCTGAATAGCTTGCACTCTGCACAGTAGCTCTTGACATGCTTTCTTCCAACTCCAGCCACCCGCAACCATGAACATGAGCGGTAGAAAATGAATGGACTAAAATATATGAGAATGTTTTTAACATTTTTTTTTAAATATTTGTCTGCCAACCAGATGCAGCCATCAAAAGAGCCATATCTGGATCGCATGCCATAGGTTCCCTATCCCTGGTGTAATCATGTTCTTGATATGTCCGCATGAGGCCTCACCCAGTCCTCACACAAACCTGAACTGGATTAAGTGGGTGTAGAAATTTACTATATTAACTAATGACTATTATTAGTAGTGGTAGAAGTAACATTAGTAGTAATAGTAAAACTAGTAATAATAGCTATACAAAAATTCTGGACTGGCCAATTCATATTTTAGTTAAAACTCGGTTCTTGGTTGTTTAAATTAATTGATGTACTGTATTTAACTATTCTTTAATCAGTGTTGTTAAGAATGCAAATGTCATGCACATACAAATGGACTTCTGTTTTTACCGATTTGACAAAACTGCTGTGTGAACTAAAGGTTAAACAGATTTTTTTACATGTATATGTCATTATGATAATAACACACTGTAAAAACTACTTATTACGTCTCCCTGCATCATATCACATCCAGACTTGTTCCATATTTACATCAGACTGTACACAGCTCATCTCCAAAAATCCACTTATTCCAAGATTGATCATTAATATATTTTAGTGAATTGTTTAACTTAATTGGTAAAATCAGATCCATCAGTGTTGCTTTAGCAGTGGCTTATTAATTACTGATACTGGTGTCTGAGTTTCAGGGATTAAAGAAATGTTCCCTTTTTGAGACAAATGAACTGTATTTCTGTGCCAAAACTACAATTGCAAAGAAATTCACTGACTGATAAAACAATGCACCTAAGAGTAATCAGTCACTTGTAGCTTACACAATGGCTCTATAAAGAATGGTGCAGGATATAGATTAAGATAGGTCCCACTTGCTGTCCTACTTGCTTTAAATAGGCATTTATGCTTTGTATTCCACATAGTCAATAGTCACCCGAATGCAAAAAGTGATAATTCACTGTGGGTTGTATTTTAAGAAGTTTAGAAGTTAATCAGTGACATTGTCACAAAGCAGCTTATAACCTAAATCCAGAAATCAATGATCAACCAGCAGCAATGACCAAGTAAAACTCAGAGGGACAAATAAGGAACCTTGAATAAATCCATGCTAAAATGAAGAACTTCTCTGGGTCAGACTATATAAGCAGATAATTTTTTTAAGAATCCTTGTATAGAAGAGTATACAGCAAATGAAGCATTGACTGTGTATGAGACTTAAGATGTAACATGTTGTGCATTCTAAGAGTCTTGTCAAAAAGCAGCACATTAAGGTGATCAGTAGATGAACATTGATTGAGGAGCACTGTGACCATTTAGAGACCAAATATTAAGTGTCATTGGATGTTTCATTATACCTGCTCATATCATGGACTGGATTATGTTCAATGGAAAGTGAATTGTTGGTTCTTGCTGTCAGTGGTGGATGCAGGATAACAGTCAGGCACAAAGACTCTGCCTAGAGACAAAATACCTACTGTCAGTGGACAGAGGTGGGACAAAGCACAAACTGGTGACAAGATAATTTCAACTATGCTATTCAAAGCCAAAAGGTAACAAAGGCTATTCTGTCAAGGCTGAAACAACTCTTGTGTTCCTGTGGCACGAGCCACAGAATTGTTTTATGCTGGTTGCAGGAGGAATGTATCACAATAGATAGTACTTGGAGCTATGGAAGGTTGTCTGGTTCAGTGAGCCTCATTTATGGGTATAATATGTGGACTGTCAAGTACTTTTGTGCTGTTCACTTGTGGAAGTGATGACATCAGGATGTAGTGTGGAAACAAGACAATTAATTAATAAGTCCTGCACACTGGTTAGGATGGGTTTTGCCCATTCCTCTGTATTTAACTTTGGAATGTTGTTAGATTTTCCCCCAACATTTCTATTTGTTTAAGGTCAGGACTTTGACATGTTCATTTCAAAACATTCTTCTTAAAGCATGTCTTGGTAAATTGACTTGTCTTTTTTTCTGACGAATGTTCTTTTGAAATTGAGCTAATGTACAGATGTCACTACCATGTTTCAAGGATGGCATAAGCGTTCTAAGCTAGTATGCAGCGTTTTCCTTTACATTTACATTTATAGTATTTAGCAGACGCCCTTATCCAGAGCAACTTATTTCCTTTACTTGGACATAATGCTTCTCATTTAAATTAAAAAAGTTATATACTGGTCTCATCCACCCAGAAAGCATTTTTCAAATAGACTTCTCCCTTGTCCATGTGATTTTCAGCAAGCTGCAGACAGACAGCAATGCTAAAATGATCATTAACTAATATGTGAGGCTGCTTAGCCGTTGTTACCCTACACCTTGCTATCCTGAGTTATCTCCACTGAAATAGCCTAGACTCTTTAGAGGTGGTTTCATCCTGTTTCATCCGGTTTTTCCATCCTAAACATCAACAACAAGTTATGAGGTCCTGAGAAATCTATTTTTTTTGCCATGATTCATCTCCACAAACATGTTACTGCTGGCACCTGATAGCCATTGCACCAATTGAAAACACCTTATTTTAGATTCACCTTTAAATTAACTTCTACTCCTAGAGATGTGCATGCATTTGCCACTCAGTGATATGTCATTTTGGATCATTTTCTTAATTTAATAATTGGCAAAATTTTATGTGTGGCCGAGTTGTTTATTTAGGTTCACATTATCTATATTAACAATATCATGTATGAGGTCATGTTAATTGGCACAACACAGTTTATCCATGTATATCAAATCAGAGCACAAAACTTCCCATTGCATAATTTGTTTTCTGCCTATTATTTGCCTTGTTATGATGACAATGGCAATTTAAAAAATCTGTGTCTGGAATTGGGCGAAACTGGAATGGAATGATGAGTTAGAAAAATGGGAGAACCTTGTAGATTCTTTTTTTTTATTATTACTCAAAGAGTTCATGTTTTTTATTACTTGCTGAACACTGAAAAACATCTGACTGTTCTTTTGAAGTGTTCTGAAAAGCAAGGTTACCTATTTTAACTGCCTCAACCCTCGAGATATTTTTGAGCTTTTGTTCTGACACAAATGTTTCTTATGCTCATTAAATTTTTCAAAATAGGCCATTCTTATTTTACTTTAATTCTTTCTTTTTTCATTCTCTTTTTTGCCCTTATTGTCGCTCTTTCTCTCCGTAGCCTGTCACTCAGTGGCAGTATTTATTTGGAACTCTGCACTGTGACTTTGTGCTACAGTGCCAAAACTTTTCAGATTATGTACTGTCTCTGAGATTTTTTATAAATAAAATATAAATTTATGTATTATAATGAGGTTATAAAATAAATAATTATGTGATTTCAAACACGTGATGTCAAAAGTTGATTATGACAATGAGTCAAAATGCAGTATACATGGAAGTATTTGCTTTTGATAAGCAAAAATGGACAGATGATTTCCAGTTAACAAATGTGTTAGAAAAGTATTGAAATGTTTAAAAACAATATACCTTAAAGAAAGAATATGAAAGGACTACCATACTCTTCTTTACAGTGCATAATATTATTAAATGATGCAAAGAGTATCCAAGAGTTTGTATAGAGAGTGCAGGCCTAACCCGAACACATGTGATCTCTGATCCCTCAGACAGCACTGCATTAGAAAAGTCTATTATGCATTACAATATTCACAAATGCAACCATTATCAGTAACAAGTCCAAAGCCAGGGACTGTAAAAGGTCACTTAGCAAAAGTAATTTACAATTGGGGTTTGGTGGCAACATCAACGCAGAAAGTTTTTTTTCTAGGTTTAGAGAAATATATGATGCCATCAAGACAACATGGACCTTTCAACAGGACAATGTAATACCACCTGCTGATCTGGCCTGCCTGCAGTCCTGACCTGAAGTGTGGAGAGATTTTGGAATCTTTTGGATTTTGGAAAAAAAATATTTCAATGCCGTGCGATTCAACATATTAGGAAGAATGGGATAAATAACACCTGAAACACTAAATCCTCAATGACAAAATGTATTGTAAGTGTTGGGAGAAGTAATAGCAAACATTACAAAGTGGCAAACATAACAAAGTGGTAAATTCTTTACCATCCCAACTTTTTTTGGAATGTGTTGCAGGCCTGTCATGAAGGAGTAGTTGAATATTAAGAAACGAAATTAAGTTTTTTTTACTTACATTCTCCATAGTGTCTCCATATAACCCCAACTAATAACGTAAGACTCATTCACATTGTAAAACATTGTACAATGTTATAAATATGTTTACTGTTAGATGTAGCAGTAAAGATACTTTGTTGAAGTAATTAACAGGTACAACAGGTACATGTGACATGTTGCTATCAAGTTAGTATTTTGGGTTTGCAAAATAAATAGTAGTGTTGTATGAAATATTGATTAATTTAAAATTGGTAAATGTCTTGGTTTTAAGCAAGCATGAGAATATGGCAGATCGGTAACCATTGTATAAATACAGGTTTAAAAGCTGATGGAGATAATATATTTTGGTCGGGAGAAAAACATGAGAAAGAAAATGATACTTCTACTTTATCTGGTTGGCTGGGAGAAATAATACAGATACGGTGGGGGAAAAAGTATTTGATACACTGCTAATTTTGCAACTTTTCCCAACTACAAATAATGGAGAGGTTTTTTTATAATAGGTACACTTTACCTGTTAGAGAAATAATCTAAAAAAAACAGAAAGTCACATTGCATGATTTTATTTAAATAATTAATTTGCATTTTATTACATGAAATAAGTATTTGATAACCTACCAACCAGCAAGAATTCTGGCTCTCACAGTTTTTCTTTAAGAAGCTCTCTTATTCTGCACTCATTACCTGAATACATTTCACCTGTTTAAACTATTTGCCATGCCCAAGACCAAGGATACCAGGGACATAATTGTAGACCTTCATGAGACTGGGATGGAAAGGACAATAGGCAAGCACCTTTGGTGAGAAGGAAACAACTATTGGTGCAATTATTAGAAAATGAAAAAAACACAAGATGACTGTCAATCTTGCTCGATCTGGGACTCCCTGCAAGATCATATCTCGTGGGGTAAGAATGATTCTAAGAAAGCCCAGACTTGCAAACTTGTTCAAGAATGTCTGATCTCTGCAATTGCAAACAATAAAATGCAGTTTTTTTGTAAATCATACTATGATTTTCTTGATTTTTAATAGATTCTGACTCTCACAGTTGAAGTGTACCATTCTTTGTAGGGTACTGTACAAATATTTATTTTATGAATTTTCTTATATGTGTAGATTTACGTATAATATTGATTAGTGATTGGCCACACAAGTAGATAGCTAGTAATATAAAAGCTTTTTTATTTTATTTATTTTATTATCTCAGCCAGTTCCTTAGTTTATTCATTTAAAAATGCATAAGATGACACTCATCTGTCCCTAGGCTCTTTCTCTAACCTAATAAACTGAAATTCTTTGTGTCATTCAGTCAACAAGATAGTGAAATCCACTTAGCTTGATTCTTTAAATTTTCTCTCGAACATCCTCAATCACCTCACAAATACTTCATTCTGACAGCCACAGTAAAATGTTGTGGTAAGCCAAAGATGAGTTCATCAGAGTTTAAAGATCCTTCTGCTAAGGAGATCACTTGGTTAGATAAAAAAGGCCAGGTGTGGGTAGACAGTTGCTATTTTGCAATCACTTTTGCTTTCTGGTTGATGGAGGGACTTTTCTGCCTTCTAGCTTTATCTTATTTAATATTGTTAATGTACCCCATATATCTTTGACCTCAGTGCACTTTAAATTTGTACACTTTAAGCTGCTCTATCTCTCACTCTCTCTCTCTCTCTCTATCTCACACACACACACATACACACACACACATTATATATATATATGTGTAATGTGACCTAATATGTAATGGAGAGAATATTTGATACACTGCAGCCCTCTACAAAGAGTAGCGAGGTCTGTAATTGTTTTTATTGTAGGCACACTTCAACTGTGAGAGACAAAAGCTAAAAAGAAAGGCCTATGAAATCACATTTATACATTTTAAATAATTAATTTTCATTTAATTACATGAATTATTTTATCACCTACCAACCTGCAAGAATTCTGGCTCTCACAGAAGTCCAGATATTCTGCACCCAGTACCTCTATAAATTGCACCTGTTTGAACTTGGTACCTGTATAAAAGACACTTGTAAACACAATCAATCAATCACACTCCAAACTCTCCACCATGCCCAAGACCAAAGAGCTGTCTAACGCCACCAGTGACTAAATTGTAGACCTGCACAAGGCTGGAATGGGCTACTGGACAATAGACAAGCCACTTGTCCAGGCCCATTCAAAGTTCGCCAGTGACCATTTGGATGATCCAGAAGAGGCATTGGAGAAGGTAATGCATGATGTTAAAACCTCAGTGTCCTATGTCTGTGACTTCAACACATTCTTTAAGTGATTCAAAGGCCTCAGGAGACCACGTTCTCAGTAGCTGGATGGTCATTGGTTTGCATTTACAGCATTTAGCAGATGCCCTTATCTAGACAACTTACAAAAGTTCCTTGTGCTCTTCCTAGTAGACAAAATATATATAGGGTTGTGGTCAGATTTCCCCAAAGTTGGAAGCGCTGTTGAGCCATATGTGACTTTAACATTTTAAGGTTAGTGTTCAGTCATATTTGCAAACATCCAGACACTTTGATGAAAGCACTGTACCTCTGATTCTGCACTGTTGTATGACGTCACACACTGCATCAGCAGTAGTGGCAGGCACAAAGTAAACAACCAAAAAACAGAATGTGAGAACTCGTGGTAAATAATATGGACACATAGCAACCAAAATAAATATCCAATGTCTGGTTTGCAAATGACATTTTTAATGGTAATGTGACAAGGATCACACTTCCTTTTATTCACAAAGACAGAAGTCTTTCCTTTCCTCTTAACTGATCGCTCTTGAACTCTGAAAGCTCGTTCAGAGTGAATCAAGTGAGCAGGCCAGTTTGGTACACCCTCATACAGCCATGACTCCATGAAATACACTGTGCTCCATTCCTGGTAATTTTGTTGTGTCTGTATTAGAGCAGACAGTCTGTCCATTTTCTTTGGCAGATTCCATATGATGATAGAAGGGAGAGTGATACTCAGTTCTGCTGGAATCTGCAGTCGCTGTGCAGACAAAGCCAGTGAGCTTCTCAGAGGTAACAGCTGATCTTCGGTGTAGGCAATATGAGAAAGTGTGGTGCAAATCTACAAAATTAGGCATTTATTATCAGTACAGCAGGAAAGTAGTAAATAATTAATACTCAAAGTAAGGAGATTTTACCTCCTTGCCTTGTGTTACATTTTGAGTGTTCCCGTTGTTTGTGCACGCTTTGTTTTTTGGTTCATTTTTATAGTCCTTTTGGACCCCGCCGCTCGTTTTCCCTGGCAGCTGATGGCTCCCGGGACACGAGGCTGGAAAGTGCGGCTCGAATGGCTCGCGTTTGGGTCTGCGGCCGGAGGGGTCGCCTCCGAATCTTGGCCATTAGAAGCCGCCATAAGATCACTAATGGCGCCAACCCCGTATCTGGCCGTAAAGGACAGCCCCTGGATCTTTGGCCAGCAATGGTCGTCTCTATATCCCTGGCTCTGATAGCCGTCCTTATCCTTTCTCTCCCTTTTTGTCTATTTATTTTCTTTTTGTTCAGGTTGCCTTTAATTTTTTTGCTAGTTTTTTGGACTCGTTTGCGGTATCCCGGCTCCAAATGGTGCTGTTGTTTGAGTCGTTTACGGACCTTCTGGCGCGGAGCCATTAGCCTGGGCCCTCGTCGCTCCAATCCGTTTGCGTGAACCCTGGGACCCTGTCGCCCTGGACCTTGACTTTTCGGCTCTCAGCAGACCATCAAGCAGTTCGCGGACCCCTGGACCGCATAGGAGTGGGTCATAGCCTCCACCGCGGGACTCTGAACTTTTGGCATAATGGATGGATGGAATGAATGGATGAAATTTACAGGCTGAAGAAGGAGGAGAGGCCTAGGAGGCCCATATCTCTATGATTGCCTTGTATATTTAAACACGACTTAAGTGCATTGTTTCTGTACTTAATTAGTGCTCTGTTACCATTTTCTACACAAAATATCTGTTCTACACAAAATCTACATTAGCTATTACTGAGAGCTGACAGAAAACATCCATAATCATTTATAGAGGCATTAACCTGAGTTAGCCTAAGTAGCAACTCTGTTAGCAATGTTAATATTAGTTTGCATTAGAGCACATTAGTTGGGTTACATTGGCATGTCATGACTTTGCAGCAAAAGAAATGCTGTGCGTGAGCTTGTGGTACGTAGTTGGAGCTATTGTACAGTTGCCATTATTCCTTATTCACATTTTGTATGTCTGTCTGTCTTTAAAGTGAGTACGGAAAATATTCAGACCCCTTTAAAATTTTCACTCTTTGTTTCATTGCAGCCATTTGCTAATATAAAAAAAAGGTTCATTTTATTTCTCATTAATGTACACTCAGCATCTCATCTTGACAGAAAAAAAACAGACCTGTAGACATTTTTGTAAATGTATTTTTAAACAAATGAAATATCACGTGGTCATAAGTATTCAGTGTTAGGAATTGTGCTGCGAACCCGTTCCTCGTTTGCTGCGGTATATTATTTCACCCCGATCTCTTACTGTTCTGTTTCTGCGTTTTCCCAGACGTCATTTATGGCGCTTGTTTTCATATACCGCAGCGATCTATTGGTTAGTTTCTTTTCGTTACGCACCTGTTTTCATTTAATTATATGTCCATACAAGCTCGGGGATTATATTTGTGTTTGCCTTCTTATTACGTTTGCGTGTCCGTTTTCAGTGTTTCCCTGTTGTGCGCACTTTGGTTTTGTTTTGGTTTATTTCTTTCCTTTAGTCCGTTCCGGACTCCGCCGCCTGGATTCCCCGACAGCTGATTGCGAATGAAAAATCGCAGCTCAGGATCGTTAAGGAGGTAACCACGGCTGTGTATGGCCGTGTTCTGATCCTCGGCCATCAAAAGCCGACCTTGGATCCTCGGCCTTGAAAGCCGTTCGTTTGTTCATCCCCCTTTTGTCTTTTTTTTTTTCTTTTGGTTCAGCCGTCTTATGTTGAGTTTATTTTATTATCATTGCCGTTTGTGCCCTTGCCCTTGGCTTTGCAGCCGCTTTTGTGGACCATGAGCTACGAAGCCGTTCTCGTGGACCTCGTGGCTCCAAAGCCCTCCATCCACTGCAGAATTCTGGACTCACGGCTTGTTAGCCTGCCCCTGACTCTCGCGTGGGACCTTTTCCCTTCTTTTGTTATGCCTGGATATTTGTGTTTTATTTAATAAATGTTCTTTTGTTTCCCCTCATTCGTTGTCTGTCTGTGGATACTGCATTTTGGGCTCCAACTTGTAAAACCTGATTGGGATCCCGAAGATTTAGCGAGATCAGGATTGATCTTGCAAGTTCTCCGGGACGCCCTACCGTAACGTTCAGATCTTTTGCTGTGACACATACTTAATTCACAAGCTGTCCATTTCTTCTTATCCTTCTTGAGATGGTTCTGCATCTATTCTGTGGTTGAAGGAACTGTCCAAGGACCCCAGAGACAGAATTGTGGCAAGGCACAGATGTGGCCAAGGTTACAAAGAAATGCAGCACTTCTGAAGCGCTCAAGGTTCCTAAGAGCACAGTGGCCTCTATAATCATTAAATGGAAGAAGTTTGGGACGACCAGAACTCTTCCTAGACCTGGCTGTCCAGCCAAACTGACTAATCGTGAGAGAAGAGTCTTGGTGAGAGAGCTAAAGAAGAACCCAAAGATCACTGTGGCTGAGCTCCAGAGATGCAGTAGGGAGATGGGAGAAAGTTCCACAAAGTCAACTATTGCTGCAGCCCTCCACCAGTCCGGGCTTTATGGCAGAGTGGTCCGACAAAAGCCTCTCCTTAGTACAAGGCATATGAAAGCCTGCACAGAGTTTGCCAAAATAAACACATGAAAGACTCCCAGACTATGAGAAATAAGATTCTCTGAACTTTTTGGCGTTTGTTGGTATGTGTGGAGAAACCAGGCACTACTCATCAGTTGCCCTATACAATCCCAACAGTGAAACATGGTGGTGGCAGCATCATAGATCATAGAGCTGGGGAGGATCTGCAAGGAAGAATGTCAGAGAATCAAGGTGTGAAAAACTTGTATCATCAAGAGAGCTTCTACTAAATACTGAGCAAAGGGTCTGAATACTTATGACCATGTGATATTTCAGTTATTGTTTTTTAATAAATTTGTAAAAAATATGTTTTTTTCTGTCAAGATGGGATGTACATCAATGAGAAGTATAATAAACTTTTATTTATTTTAGCAAATGGCTGCAATGAAATAAAGAATAATAAATTCAAAGGGGTCTGAATACTTTCCGTACACACTGTATATCCAGTTTGAGCTTACTGCACAGTTTTTCTACCTGGATACACCAGAAGTACATACATAAAAAACTAGCAAGCTACACACGTGGACAATAAAACAATGACAACAGACTGATCAATTGAATGCATTTGTTATTTTTTTAATACTTATTAATTATTCAATAAATGCAAAAAACAGAACGGCAATTACCAGAACATTACATTTTTTAACACAAAATAGCCAATATTCAGTAGGAAATTTTCCAAGCTGTTATCTTATGTGCAGGTATGTTTAAACCATGAAGTTAATGTACTTAATGTAACTTCATTTAGGTTTATTTAGGTTTTCATATTATGTATGTTAATGCATAATGTATAGTGATGTTTCATTCTTTGAGAGCTGGTAGGGGAGCAGGGATGCTATGGTGGACAGTAACAAAGTAAATCTAATTAATTGCTATATTTTACTTAGTTTTTTTGTATCTGTGCTTTACTGAGTATTTCAATTTTTGCTTTTACTTTAACTTCATTAAGTTATGAGAAATGCAAGTGTCCTTATGAGACAAGATTGTTATGGGACTGTGGTAGCCTAGCAGTTAAAGTACTGGACCTGATGGTCCTGGTTTCAAAATCCACCTCTTTATTGTTGTTACAAGGAAAGGGGATTTAACAATGGTAAACTGTCCCAACTCGTTTAGAATGTTCTGCATGCATCAAATTCAAAATTAGTGAATATTTCCTTTTAAAAAAAAGCAATAAAGTTCATCCTTTTGAACATTAAATATCTTGTCTTTGTAATGTATTCAATTGATCATGGGTTGAAAAAGATGTGCAAATCATCGTATTCTGTTTTATTAAAAAAAGGTGTTATACATGGGAAATAAATGTAATATGTAATATTTAAAATGTAATAAAATAATGTAAACGTGTTTTTAACCTCCTAAGACCCGAACTCTTGCATGACATGCATTTTTTATTTCTCTTTGCTATTTGTGCTAATTGGCACCTGATTAGTGTAAAAACAAAGAATAATCCTATTACATGATGTAGTTTCTGAGACAAATGATGTAAACATATGAGAACTTTAGTTTTGTATTTCGATAGAACACAATGAAGTCTCAATTACTAATGATGTGCAAAACATTTATTTTGTGCCTGAACACAACAGCATTTTTCTGCCTGAGTGCAAAACAAAAGTAGAAACACAATTGTTCCCCTTTGAGCAATATGGCTCATATGAAGTACTGCTTCAACAAGGTCCTCTGTGGTATCTTGTTCTGAGGTACCTCTTCCATCCTTTTTCATTCTTTTGTCAGTTGGTAACTTCTGTACTGCTGCAGCAACCCGATTCTTCATAACTGTACCAGTTTCATACATCTGCTTCTTCATCATGTGTTCCATATATTGGATGGATGTGAAGAACCGATCACAGTAAATATTTGTATTAGGATGCAGAGTTTGAGACAGACAATCTATCACCAAGCCTCCCAAACAAAGATCCCCTGGTTGTTCAACCTGCTAAAGGAGTGTATCTGCACCTTGATAAATTTCAATGTCCAGCAAAAAAACGTCTGCTGTTTCACAAACAACATTTTTCATGCCAACTGGATTTGGTTTCATTGGCAGATATTGTCGCCATGGACAAGCTCCTGTGAATGGAATCATCTGCTCATCAATGGAAATGCATTGTGGTCGAGCCTGAGATTTTCAACCTTCCAGTATGTGGTTCAGAAAAGGCCTCACGTTCCAGAATTTATCAGGCTCTCTCAGATCATCTGGAACACCATCATCAATGAGCACTCTGAGTGATCGCCTCAGTCTGAAGAATCTGTCACGTGTAAACGTTTCAGTGATGGCAGGGAATTTTAAGGTTTTGGACCAGTACATCCTGATTGTAGGATAACGTACGCAAGACATCAAAATACAGGCACCAAAAAAAAATGATACATTTGATGATACATACATCAGTTGATGGGTTGAGTGGGGCTTCTCACTACCCAGTGATGTAGCATTAGAACAATCTGCTATCATTTGCATTATATCTTTATCAATAGACTGTTCTATGTAGTCCAGTGGGGCTCAATTCTCTCTGTTCTGCACAGTTTCCTCCTCATGCTGACTCTGGGCTTGATTTGGTGTTAATGGAGTAGCACTTCATCGCATCCCACACCCTTCCTTGGACTGTGATGTCAAGGGGTGCGTGATGTCACAATCTGAACGATATCCTTCATATTCATCACGGTGACGTTTACGTCCCCTGATAAGCTGAGAGGACTGTGGAATGGTGTCATCATACCCACTACCGTCCTCCTTACTGCTGCTTGGCTCCTGTTGTGTGGGTTGATATTCAGAATTCCCCACAAGATCATTGATGTCTGACAAATCTTCCACCTCTGACTTGTCTCCACCAATTAACTCCAGTAACTCCAGTGCTTCTGACAGAGAATAACGCTCTGGGAAAAAAAAACATAATTAGAAAAAATGTAATTTAAAAAATATGTAGATTTATTTATAAAACATGCTATATCTGCTTGTAATGTAGTAAGCTATTTTTTCTACCTAAAACATCCCAGAATACAATTTCATTCTTACATTATGTTGTTCGCATATATGACGCCATGTCAACTAAACTAACAAAACTAAGTCCGCAAGTCCACATATGTGTACATCATGTTTAGCGACATGGTAAATGCCTTTCATAACAAACATTAAATGCTTTTATACATATCTGAACAAGAATGAGCCACAAAACTGATCAATTTCTTTACATGGTCAACGTTTGTATCAGGAGTTCCCATCTGAAGTTCTGGGTGTGTTGTCAGACATCTGGAATCACAACTGGTTATGTGTTAAACTCTTCTGCCACCACTAGGTGACAGTTTAATACCCTTGTAAGAGGACACCAGGCCCTTGTAGAGCAAATTTAGTTCTGTGGTCTAGACAACCCAAAATGTGATGTCCGCACATGTGGATGCCCGGTCCTAGGAGGTTAAGATACTCTTCATTTATTTAAATTCGTAATTTACTTTAATTTTAACAGCCTCGCCTGATATCTTACTCACCTGATAAAACCAGTTTTGTCTATACTTTAGTATAGTAACTATAGTTTTGTGTTTTTAACTTTGACTGTTTCTCAGGCGGGCCGCCCCATCGGCAGAGTTCTCAGTGGACCGAGCCCGTCACCTCATGTCCTTCCTGACAATGCTGGGGCCAAGTCCTGACTGGAATGTGGGCCTTTCGGCAGAAGACCTCTGTACAAAGGAGTGTGGATGGGTGCAGAAACTGGTCCAGGACATGATACCATGGGATGCAGGCACTGACAGTGGAGTCACTTACGAGGTCAAAATCCATGTGTCTGACTTTATTCTGTCACAGATGTTGTGTGTTGCTTGTGCCAATAAGAATCTGGAAGGTCCTTTGTGAAACAGCATGTGATTGCATCCATGATTGGATTTAATGCAAACAAAAGTTCAGTTGTCTTGTAGGGATGCACTGGAAATGTTAACTGGAGTTTTCAGATTGAACCCCATTTGTTCTGTTTAATACTACAATAACAACAAATATTTTACTGCCTCTCAGGATTGACAGTACTATTCCCACCCTCTAGGGCGGGTAGGGCAGTCAGGGAATTTGGGGGGTCTAGAGTTAGATCCACCAGTCCATCACAGTGCATACAGGTCACTGTTGCAGCACCAGCAGATGAGATTTTAACCCTCGATAGACATCCATCCATCCATTATCTTCTGCTTAATCCACTCTTGGTCACGGGACAACTTGCAAGGGCAGGAACAACCTTGGTCAAGACGCCAATCCATCATAGTGCACACACACACACACAGTCACGCACACAGTCACACACTAGTGGCCACTTGAGAGGCCCCAATGAACCTAACCCGCAAGTCTAACACGCATGTGGGAAGAAACCGGAGTATCTGGAGTAAGCCCACACAGACACGGGGAGGACATGCAGAGTCCACACAAAAAGGACCCAGGCCACTCCCCCCTGGGATTGAACCCAGGACCTCTGTTCAAATCCCAACAAGGCTGGACTCAAACCCTCTGCTGGGACTCAAAGCCAGTGTAAAGAATATGTTCACAGGTAGTTTACATACATATGCATTCTTCTGTCATGTTGATTTTAAACTCTTACATAGAAATTAACATTGACTTACATTAGAATCTAAACTTACTTGTGTTTAGCATATTTATCGAGTTTACTAATTCTCCCTATTTAAAAGCACCTTGCTAATGTATTAACCAGATTTAAAGAAATTGTTCTACAGGAGAATCCTGCCATCTGCTGGTGTGAGTGAATATGAGACGATTGAAATTTGTTCAGCCTCTTTAAATCACTTACATCACTGTAACTACGAGCTCATCAGTATCACTTTACTGGGGCATGTGGCAAGAAGTCCATTTTCTCTCAAAATACTGAGCAGAACTAAAGGAAACACCATGCAAATTCACTACAGGCACTACATTTCCCATAATGCCCAAGCATCTTTCCAAATGCTTGAATGCTATTAATTTGAGCCAGTTTATTTAAGTTTTTCTTATGGAGTATTGGACATCACAAATATTTAAACACAGTCACGTGGCAGATAAGATCATAGTTACTCATGGCTATTTAGTTGGTTAATGCACTACAAATTCTTTGCTGCTAATTTGTTCTTCATTTCTCATCCATTGTGTCTTTTTATTTAGTGTTTACCAGGCTGATTTTATGCATGACTGGCTGGCAAGCATAGAAGTACTGTGGTACCTCAGTACAATAAGTAGTCTAGAAACGTCCATGCTAAACAATATGACAACGCTAAATCTAGTGAGTCAAAAGACACAGGACATGTCGCGTGTCGTGTCGTGGACTTTTCACAAAGGCTGCCAATGAAGCCTTTGTAGCAGTAGCATTAGCAGTAGCAGTTGTACACAGTCTCAGTTTCTGGGAATCTGGCTATGAGGGATGCAACACTGCTATGTGAAATGGCTGTGATATGGCAGCTGTGTTCATCAGAATTGTCTATTTCATCTTCAGTTACATGTGACGAACAACAAAAATATATCGCTAATCTTTTGGCAGTTGATTTCTCAGACAATTATGGTATTTGATATTTCAAGATGGCAGCCATGTTTCGGATAGCATAGTCTAAAAGATCCTCCTTCTGGACAGATATGTAATTTGACCTTTTGTTTCCTGTGACTTTTGACTCACCCTGTATTGACTCATTCATTGGTGGGCTTACAGGAAACTAAATTAATACAAATAGTTTTGCATGTAATGTTCATTCTTATTATTATTTCTTTGTTTATTTAGAGTTTCTTTGTTTATTCTATGAGTTATGTGAGTGTAATATATCGTGTTGAAGCTGTGTGTTGGATTTGTTTCTCCCCCTGACCCTACCACTGAGGTACAGAACTAATGAACTTGAAACCCGAAGGTTGCAGTGGAAATGTGTTTGTGGTGTAATGGGATTTACTGAAAAGGATTTATTTTCTACAGTAAACAAATACATTCAAAAATGACGTAATTAGTTAATTACACTAAGAAAGATTAAGCAATTTAGGATTAATTGTAATTAGTTTTGCAGAGGATTATGGTGTGCAGTTATTTTGTTTTTGATTCATGCAGTCCCCCAACAAGCCCACAATTCCACAGGAGAAGATTCGTCCTCTTACGAGTTTGGATCATCCTCAGAGCCCATTTTATGACCCAGAAGGGGGCGCTATTACACCGGTGGCCAGGGTGGTTGTTGAAAGAATAGCCCGCAAGGTGTGCTTATGCTTTTTTTGTGTACATTTATAGGTAAATATGATCATGTACTTACATATGTACAACCTTACAAATCAACTACAAATGTTACATGTTAAGGTCTGCGATATCTTAGACTTATACCTGAACATGCATTTCATGTTGTCATTGTGTTGGATGCTAGATTAATGATCACTTGAGTGGCACTGACATGAGCCAAATCAATATGGCAAGATGACTGAGTCCGAGCAAACTTTTGTGGGGTGATTGAGTGCCTACTAAGATCCTATGGAGAAAGAAAGCCACCCTGTGGCAGTGTTTCTAGGCTAGAAGAATTGTCACAACACTGCATTGGACCATTTTGAGTATAGAGCTGTGCGACCAGAGACTTTGAACCATTGCATATACAATGAGTACAAAATGTTGGAACTGAACCTTGGAGCAAAGGAAAAAGGCCTCTGCTGTTTTACAGTCAGATATGTGTGCAGTATTTACATGCAACAATGCTGCCACCAGGATGCACTGTGGGATGAAGACAAGTAGGCGGAGGACACATGATGCTCTGACTAATGTTCCTCTAGGATATCCTGGGTCTGAGCATACATTTTGACATTAATTTGACACAAGCATCCTACCTAAACACCAGCCAAGGTGTTTAATGACCTGACTCTATCCCCAGTCACTGGTTGCTACTTTCTAACATTGTATAGACAAACGTTTGCGTACACCTGCTACAACAGTCATCACTTGCATCACATTCATAATGTTATTTCTGTATTCTCTATAGGCAAACAGTGGCAACAGAACTGATTGTACTGAAACAGCAATGATTCTTAATATAACATATTTCTGCAATACTGTCCATAGAACCAGACTTTTGACCTATACTCCATCAAATACCTCGAAGAATGTAATTATTTATGTTGCTTATTTTAGGGTGAACAGTGCAACATTGTGCCTGATAATGTGGATGACATTGTGGCAGACATCGCTCAGGAGGAGAAAGAGGAAGGTCTGCATTTCTTATTAGTGTTGAGTTAAAATAGCATTAAAGCATTCTGCTCAATTACTGAAATACACTTATTGATTATATTGTAATTATTTCAGAGACTTTAGGAAAAAGTCAAGCACAATAAACCATTCAAAATACACCATATGTACTGTGAAGCAAGGAGGTGGCAGCATTATGTTGTGGGGTTGTTTGTCTTCAGCAGGGACTGGGCAGTTGTTCAGGATTGAATGGAAAATGGATGCTGACAAGTAATACCAGTGGTTTAAGAATAGAAAGGTAAATGTCCATAAGAGAGCAAGTCAGAGCTCAGATTTTAATCCACTGAAAATATGTGGATCGACTTCAGAGCAGCAAGGAAGAATGGGTAAATAATTTCAAAAGAATGCATGTAGATTTATGGCTGTAATTAACTTCCACTATGAAGTAATGAATTGGAGGGAGTTAATTACTTTTCCAGTTTTGTTGTTCACAATTTTTTTTTTATTTTTATAAAAATGGGGTTTGACTTGAGTCTTTAAGTGAAAAAAATAACATATTAAACATCAAATGGGCATTATGAATTAGTATAGGTATTATATGAAAGCTGACTAATGTTAAGATTTTTAAATAAAAAAATAATACACTTTCCAAAAGTAGTTAGCTGTGTCTTTCTTATCAGAATTGATAGGGATGTTATATACACTAACACTCTCAAACATTAGGGAATATGTCATTTAGGGATATTTCATTTTAAGGTAGCCCCTTAATTTTTGGGAGCAGTATAGTTTACTGTATTTAGATTATAATCCTGTTTATATTTAGCACATATATGCTATTGAGATCAAATATTTCGATTTAAAGACGTGTTAAGAAACTTTGTTTGTATCTGAACTATATATCCTACATTAAATTATTTAAATTAAATTATGATTTATAAATGTATGTACAATTCAAAGATTCCAAGATGTTTTTGGTCATTTCTAATGTTTTACTCTTCTTTTTCTTTAGATGACACTCCAGAGACATGTATTTACTCCAACTGGTCTCCATGGTCAGCATGCAGTTCCTCTACCTGTGAGAAGGGAAAAAGGATGAGGCAGAGGATGCTGAAAGCCCAGTTGGACCTCAGCGTGCCCTGTCCACACACACAGGACTTTGAGCCATGTATGGGACCTGGCTGTAGTGATGAAGGTATTTTTATTATAATTTTTTACATTGACATTGAATGCCATACATGTAATCCACATGTGGATTATTCCTTCACTCATAGTATATCCCAGATATATAGAACCAATATAAGGCCAGGTTTATTTCTTTATTTCGTTTCCTCCATGTTTAATGTGTGTGTGTGTGTGTGTGTGTGTGTGTGTGTGTGTGTGTGTGTGTGTGTGTGTGTGTGTTTGTGTGTGTTTGTGTGTGTGTGTGTGTGTTGCTGAAATGGCCACTAATGCAAAAAAAAAGAATAAAATGTATTCATTTCCATATATTTTCAAAAAAGATTAGCAGGCACATTGCATGGCATACATGTATATAAATGTAAATAATTCAAATATTTCTTTCCTTACTACCCAGATGCTTCAACTTGTATGATGTCAGAATGGATCACCTGGTCTCCATGCAGTGTATCGTGTGGCAAAGGTGCTCGCTCCAGAGAACGCTACGTAAAACAGTTTCCTGATGATGGCTTTGCCTGCAGCCTCCCCACTGAGGAGACTGAGCCATGTACTGTCAATGAGGACTGCTGTGAGTAAATGTATCTTTTGTATAAAGTACAGTGAGTGTTGCAACAGTTGTTGTTGCAATTATGCTAAATACTTGAAACAATATTTATTCCCTCTCATACAAGTGACTAATGCTAATAATAAAGTATGACTGGATTATCTGTAATATAGGAATTGTAGAGAGAAATGTGACATCCTAATTATTATCTTTAGCATTGTCTAGGTATTGTCAAAAGTTTCTCAGTTGGCCTATAAAATAAAATAAGATAATCCACAATTTTCCCTTTTTTCCCCAGGAATTTTTTTTTTAGATAAATGGCTCCATGTGCCTCATTATTGCAGTCCTCTGTAATGATAATGATGATAATTATGTTGTGCTGTTGTCTGATTGCTTCAGCTCCCAGCAGTTGTCTTGTAACTGAATGGGCTGAATGGGATGCCTGCAGTGCCACTTGTGGATTAGGAATGAAACGTCGTGAGCGCATGGTAAAAATGCCTCCATCTGATGGCTCCATCTGTGGGGCTGACGTGGTTGAGGTGGAAAAGTGCATGATGCCAGAGTGCCGTAAGTTGGAGCCATTTAATTGCATTCTCGCTCTCTCTCTCTCTCTCTCTCTCTCTCTCTCTCTCTGTCACTCTTACACACACACTCCTGGGGTGTAAATAGTACACATAACCAGTGTCATTACTGGGCATGGTAATATGCATATTAAACTGATTACCAACTGATTAATTCAGTAAGTTAGGATAAACCGTTTCTGTTTGTTAATAGTAATCCTTAAAGAACATGATTTTTATGCTGAAATTTTTAGATTGTATTTTATATTATTATTATCATTATCAATCACTGAACTAACTATTACAGAATTATTCACAGTACATAATGAGAGAGGGGGAAACAATACACAGTGATCAGTGAGCAGGTTTACTGCTATTTTGCTTGTAAAAATAAATGTCATTTTGACAGATACCATCCCTTGCTTGCTGTCCCCATGGTCTGATTGGAGTGATTGCAGTGTGACTTGTGGTAAAGGAACACGAACACGACAGCGCACTCTCAAATCCCCGATTGAACTGGGAGAATGCAGTGAAGAGCTGGAACAAGTGGAGAAATGCATGCTGCCAGAGTGCCGTAAGTACTGGATGAACCCCCATGTGTGCCAAAACAAAATCACAGTTATAAAACTATACAGATGTCCTAATACTAGGGAGTGTCACACCATCAACTAAGAGCACAACACAACCCCCAGGTTAGATAACAAGAAGCAGAACTTAAATTAGTTATGTCTTGTGTGTAAACAATCAACAATTAATCTCATGCTATATACAATTTCCTGTCATACATTCATCCAACCTTCCCTTCCCAAGAAAAGGCCAATTATGTCAGACTGGACTTACTGATAAACACTGAAACCTGGATCTCCATACTGATGGTCTAGTTTATTCCACCCAAGGAAGATGTGTCCCTTGAGTCTTGGTCCTCCCAAGGTTTCTTTCTTCTATATTCAGGGAGTTTTTTCTTTGCTGCTATCACCCTAAGATTTCTCTAACCATTTTGATATACCTGCAGATTCATTACATTAGTAAATTCTCTACACTATGGCTTATGGCATGTCCAAATGCATTCACTCCTTTTTGCCAAATATTATCATTTTCCACATATCAGACGAGACACTGCACTGTACCACTGCTTATCAATGCAGTCAAACCTCCTGCATGCATTTATAGCCTGTTCATTGCCATCTGTGGTACTGGTACTGTGGTACTACATAACAAAACCAAAAGTATAATGTGCCACGGCACACGGCTTCCCGAATGGGAGCAACGCGCGAACTTGTCGCGAGAGGGCGCCGAAGCCAGTTGGGGCAGAAGTGCAAAAGCACGTCAGTTTAATGGCGAGGCACGAAGGTAGTCCGAATGCCAGGCAGCGAG
>JAUZST010000539.1:174517-202245 GCA_034779995.1 Parotocinclus haroldoi
TGGTGTTGAGATGAACTTGTGTGTAGATGTAACTTTGTGTGTGTCGCTTACATGGCCACTGATGCTAATAGTGACTTTAAGAAGCCAAATAAACAAACTATTTTGTTCCTCTGTGATTTAGACTGGATTTTTCAGTAGTAGATATTTTTTCAAACTAACTAACATTTTATATCCTTTATCACAGAACTTGGATCTCTCTCTGTTATATCTGTTATCCTTAATAGTTTTTTTGTGTGTGTGGGGGGGGGGGTTGTGTATCTTTACTAACGTATTTTAGTTTGGAGTGACTTTACACTACAAAACAATAGCTCACGTTTTACCCACACTAACCAGGGTATAATACTTATAACTTTGTTCTGAACTTGATTTGACCTGTTGGACTAATTAATGACGCTCTGTGTACCAAGAGTGACACGAGAGTCTTTTCTGCTAAAATAAGCTGACTGAGTTGATCATGAGTCCTGTTACAAAAAATGATAAAAGCATGTTAGAGCAATAAATCATGTGAACCATATGAAGAACAGAATAAAAATATTGGTAGAATGCTACAGTCGTTTGTGCTGTGTTTGTAATAAATCATGGTACTTTTGAGACTTGAGTACATTTGATAAAGTTAATAAAGTTATTTCATAATTGTATGCTGTTTGTTTTCCTAAAATTGGTATTGTATTCTTATCTGCATCAGGTAATTAATTCCGAAATCATATCAAACCCAGAATCAGGACCATCAAATTATAAGTAATATCTAAATCTAATGAACTGATCTTATCTAATTGTTTACATCTGACAGTACTGGATTGAAAATCTGGCTTGGCAAAGCCAAGTATTGACTTTCTAGCATGAACGGGCTGACCTGATTGGTCCAAAACGCCTCACCCAACGGCCTCTGAGTGTGGGAAACCTAATCCTGCATGGAACTGAGGCCTTTGTAATGCTAATGCAGTCCTATAAATAGGGCAGGGCGATCTCCACTCTGTCATCTGACTTTGCCTTCACAGAGAAGCACGAGCACTCCTTCAGAGGCCATGGCTCCTACCTGCCCAAATACTACTGGTTTCTCCAAGTTTTCCAACAAGGAAAAACATAAAGTGAGTATTTTAATATTTAATGCATGAGGGTTTGTGTTTATACATACACTGCACACAAAAATTAGGGGGTATTTCATTAGAGGATATGTCATTTTATGTCAAGTATCCCTTAATTTTTGTGAGCAGAATATGTATATATATATATTAGTCTGTGAACTGACATCACCAAATTTCTGACAGAACGTCTCTGCACTCCGACAGCTGAGAAAACCAGTGGTGGAGAAAATGCGGCGTGACCGCATCAACAACTGCATCGAGCAGCTCAAAGTCATGCTGGAGAAGGAATTCCACCAGCAAGATCCCAACACCAAGCTGGAGAAAGCTGACATCCTTGAGATGACGGTCATCTTCCTCAAGCAGCAGCTCCAAGCCCAGGGGTCAGCGGCTCAGAAAGCCCACTGTCATGGCTACTCCCAGTGCTGGAAGAGCAACGTAGACAAGCTGGATGTCACACTTCAGGAGCTACAGTGCCACCACAGAGCAGCTCATGTGTCTGCTGTATGTTCCTCCCAGGTTCAGGAGGCTCCAGTTAAGCAGGAGATGAGCGTTTGCAGGGCTGTGTGGAGACCTTGGTAGAGACACGGAACACTGAGATTTTATACCGTAAACAGATGGTAGCTTGACCATCACTACGTTGGAATGTTTTCAATTCCACTTAACAGAAATCATGTCCTCATTTTGAGTGTCTGATTTGCAATTCTTCTTCACACTGAAGATCTTTCATTGTTATTGTTAGACTCTTTTTTAAATTAACTTATTCTGATGTAAATGCCTTTATATGTTTTTATACGTGACAGATTGCATATATTATTTTAATAAATTAAGTGAATCTATAAAAAATGTTGCTTTCCTTATGTCATATTTATACATAATGCAAAAATGAGAGCTTTAAATATAACTTATACCAAATTAAGGTGTGTATTAAGAAACATTTGTAAGGTGTACATGGCATAAAACATTCCTTTGTATATTCTTATTTATTTATTTAAAAGTAAAACAATATTTTAAATTGCACACATTTTTCACTTATTCAAATCATTAAAACTTTAAAAAATGTTTTTAAAAACACTCATATAACCATCACTTTTTTAATATCCTTGAATCTCCATGGTGTTACAAAAATGACTGGAAATAAATTACACTTTATTAATACAATAAGAAAACATAGATGATCTCGTTTAGCAGTGACCTAATATGCGAATCAACCACAAAGTTTACCTGGGTTTGACAGCTCTGGCAGTACCTTCAGGATGAATTGGGAATTACATACAGTGTGTGTTGTGGGACTGTGGTAACCTAGCGGTTAAGGTCTTGGACTCTGGACCAGAAGATCCAGGCCAAGCTACCACAGTTGGGTCCTTGAGCAAGGACCTTATCCTCAATTGCTTAGATTGTGAGACTGTATGAGTTGTAAGTCACTCTGGATAAGGGCGTCTGCTAAATGCTGTAAATGTAAATGTTTGAGAGCCAGCTGCGTCTCATATGACCATGGACCAGGTCCTGAGAGAGAGAGAGAGAGAGAGAGAGAGGGATAAATTTAAAAAATTTAAAAAAGGTATAAAGAATGATAAACAATTGATAAACTGATAAACAATTCTGACTATCATTTATTTTATATGTGATTATATTTATTATTTAATTTATTATATATAATATTGCCTTACATTCTATAGTTTAATATTATCTATTTTATTACAGTCTATTACATACATTATTACAATTTTATGTTTTTATGTCCTTTTGTATTTTTTTTATTTAGCTTCAGCTGCCCAATAATGATGAGTCACTTTTTAAGTCTTGAGTTCTTTCTTTTAAATTTTAGGTAGATTTTCTTTCCGCTGTCGCCGTAGGCTTTCCCAATTAGGGCTGTGGCCCTAGATATTTGTAAAGCTCATTTGAGACAACGCCCTCTTGAAATAGAAAATAAATAGCTGTAAATGTTAAGGGCTAGAAGTAGGTAGTAACATTTTTATTCAATAAAGGAAAAAAAATATTCAGATAAAATATTCTACTTAAATGAATGTCTATTGTTTCTATTATTAACATATATTATTGTCTATCGTTCTCATTATTAGAAGCAGCAGTACAGTGTATATACTTATTACAATCATTATGGGATGTTTCATTTCGAAGTATCCTCTAATTGTTCTGAGCAGTTTATTTGTATAATACTTAGAATTCCTCTTCGAGGTCACACATGAGTCTCGGTATGATGCATGAAATCAGGACATGTGCTCGAGGGCACGACGTAGGCGTGCGTACGAACCTTAACGTCCCCACGCGCATCCAAAATACCAGATAGCAGGTAATTGAGCTCTGGTTTCATCAGACAGCTGGTGTCCCAGATAGAAGCCGGGCCATGTTCCTGGGCACATGTGTGGGGCCAGGTTCTCGCAGGATTTCCCACACTCCTTCCAGACTCTCTCCTTTCAGCTCAGACACAAAGGAAGTGTGCCGCGCTAAATTATCCATTAGGCACGGTGGTGTGAATGCTGGCCCCTTTACTGCACCACCTCCAGTTCAGGGATGCCCTGTGGGAGAAACCTGTAGATTTTTTAAACTCTACTTGTTGAATGTTTGAGAATGTGAACAGCATTCAGGGAGTGACTGAACTGAGCAGGGTCGAGAGCATTAGTCATTAAAGATACAGCTGGCATAAAAGGTTGATGAAACCTCTTTAATTCTACAATAAGTTCTACAATGAGATAAACCAGCAGAGGTCACCCGACCAGTTAATTCACAGCCACTATAGCCTACTAATTGGGCACCATATTGTCCCAAAACCTAAGCTTGTAGTTGTCTATTTTTATTGAACATTGTTACTTTATTTCGTTTTCTGTCATTTGTTTTATTTTATTCTCCTCAGTGGTCCTTTTGATGCCTTGTTTTTACCCCATAGCTACTTCTAATTCATTTCAATTACATTTTTGGCTCTTGGTTCCAGTTTATTGCTTCTTTGGTTGATTGTAATGCCTAAACTTGTTTGCTGTTACCCCCATGAAGTTCCTCACACACAAAAGCTCAAATGTTTGTACTGTCCTGTCCCATATTAAAGGTGAGTCTTGTCTCTGTTACATTTCCCCCGCTTTAATGTCAATGCTTTAACTTGCTCCCACTATGAGGTCCCTCACTCACTCGAGTGCTGACACACTTTTCTCACCATCACACCTTTTTATACTGTCACTACAGAACAAAGTGTGTGCCTTTACTACTGTGGGAACGCTTTGGTCTTCCTGTCTGACAGCTTGTCATCGAGTTGTATTAGTAGCCCACCTACACACACACACACACACACACACACACACACACACTCTTTTGTTCTTTTATTGTTGTTCTTTTTTCTACTGACATAAAATTACTGTGTCTACGTAATGCTTCACCTACACCCAGTTATAACCTTAACCGTAACCTATTGTGGCCCCATTTTTTTGGCGAGAGAGACAAGACAGAACTTCTAACTTTCTTGTTTTTACCGTAATCTTATGCAAATCTACCGGCTCTTTTGGTTTTTTATAAGAAAGGTGAAGTTTTTTTGTACATAAGAGAGAGAGAGACAGACGAAAAAGAGACAAAACTTGTATCCCTCTTGTTCTTAGCCCAATCTTCGTAACTTTTATGCAAATCTACTGGCTTTTGGTTTTTCAGAGTGCACACACACACACACACACACACACACACACACACACACACACACACACACACAGAGTGTCTTTGTTATGATCCCTGCTGACAGACACACTCCGCTTCCTGGCATCCCCCATCCTCCTGTCCTGAAGCTCAGATTTGCCCTCAGGCTTGAGCCATTGATGTTATCAAGTGTTGCACACAGGCGTCTGATTGGACGCGGAGTGTGGGAAAGCTCGGAGTGCCTCAGCCCCATGCTGCCGGACGCCGAGAAACGTATTGTAAATGGAGCATCAGTCTTTGTGTGCAATCAGCCTCCATTGTCAGACCATGTTTATAGTTTATCTGTAAATAACAGTTATGGCCTGGATTAATGGTAGCTCAGTGAGAAACCATTTAACTACATTACTCATGTATACATTATTCATGTAGAAATAAAATTTGGTGGCTTGGGGGATTAGCTTGATAATACAATGAAAAACCCAGGATTAGAGATTTAATCACAGGAACATATTTTGTACAGTAACTATAATAATAGTCATAATAATTCTATCATTATATGCATTCCTTTAAACCTAATTATATAGTTTCTCAGTACTCAATGTGAACCTACTAATGTAACATATTACTTGTAATATTTTTATTGATAGTTTGTATTTAGATCTGCATTTCCTGCATTATTATTTATCATATTTAAGTGGTTAAGTAGCAAATATAATAGTTTAAGTGGAAATGAAGGGAGCAAGAACTGTCAGATCGTGTAATTCCAGCTACTACTTAAGAAACTGTTAAAACATTACTTGTAAACACCAGGTTTACAACCCATTGTTAAATAAGTACTTGATCAGTACTTACTGTTCTCATGTATTGTGTCTGTTTACAGAGTTTAAGCTAATACCCTCTATTTCAGTTTTAATGGAGGAATTTCATTGGAAAGATATCTGGTCATTGGCTGTATTTAAGGGAGGGAAGACTGGTTGGCTGATCATCCCCAGAACTGCAACAGCAATCATTACCAAGCCCTGTGTTGAACTGGCATCCAGCCCTTGGCATGCTTCTGCCCCTGCAATCCTGAGCAGAATAAATACTGAAAATATGAAAGTAACAATATTAATTGAGGAGAAAACACTTTAGTTCATTTCAGGAATTATCTTATTTATTAATCAACGGCAGCAGACACACAGTGTCAGATATACATATCGGTGTACGTACCAAACATGAGAAAAATACAATTTCCCAAATACCTTTACAAAAGGTTCAAATCAAGGATTATAATCAGATAATCCAATACATTAATGTCTTAATTCTAAGAGGAATTAGTAATAACATTCAGATTTTCTGTAGAAAAGTACTTGACAGTGGAAGAAAAACAAGTTTAGCATCTTAGCTATAAAGTAAACTTATAAAGTTCAGCCTCCAGTCTTCGAGTCTTCAATGTGAAGAATTTATCTTGGGTGCTTCCCAAACAGAAACGTTTCTTTCACATTCCATAACAAAAGCGGAAATACAAATATCCTACATCAGGCGAGATGGCAAAACTACCATCTGGTTAAGATAAAATAGTCTTAGTCTTCAGCATCTCTACCAAGGTCTCCACACGGCCCTCTGAACGCTGATCTCCTGCTTAACAGGAGCCGGCTGGAGCTGGGAGGGACGCGACGGGCCTGGGTGGCCTGCTTTCTGAGCTTCTTTGCAGCGGCTGAGATGCTGCAGTGTGACGTCCAGCTTGGAGTTGGCGGCCAGGAAGCTCATGGTCTCCCTCCAGCACTGGGAGTAGCCATCACAGTGGGCTTTCTGAGGCGCCGACCCCTGGGCTTGGAGCTGCTGCTTGAGGAAGATGACCGTCATCTCAAGGATGTCAGCTTTCTCCAGCTTGGTGTTGGGATCTTGCTGGTGGAATTCCTTCTCCAGCATGACTTTGAGCTGCTCGATGCAGTTGTTGATGCGGTCACGCCGCATTTTCTCCACCACTGGTTTTCTCAGCTGTCAAAAGAAAGAACAGTTCTGTCAGCAACTTGGCAAGTTGAAATGTCTTAAATTGTCAAATGTCAGCTTTGAAAGAGGCTTCATGATCAGTGTGATAAAGATACTCACTTTGTGTTTTTCCTTATTGGAAAGCCTAGAGTAGTCAGTAGTAGTAAGGCAGGTAGGAGCCATGGTTTCTGAAGAAGAGCTTGTGCTTCTCTGAGAAGAGCAAGTCAGATGTGGTCTAGAGTGAGGCTCCCTCTTCCCTATTTATAGGAGTGCATTAGCATTACAAAGGCATGAGTCCCAGGCAGGATTAGGTTTCCCACACTCAGAGGCCAGTGGGTGAGGCGTCCTTGACAATAGAAGAAGCATCAATTATTCCATGGTTAACCGGCCTCACGGCCCCAACAGTGGGGATGGCCTTCCAGATATCAGTAGCACAGACACGAGGTTGTTAGACTTTTATTACCTGGGAATATTTCCTGGAACTGATAAGGCAACTGCAGCTGGGAAACATTAGTGTTTGATAATTTCCCAAAGGCCATCGACCTGCTATAAAGATAACAAATTACACCTCGTATCTTGCGCAAACACGTGTCTCAGTGTATCAATTCTCTGAATGCTCCTAATTGCGAATGCAATTTGCATTTGTATCATTGTCCAAATGTTTCAGCCAACGCAACGTTCTCATCCCCTCACACGCCGAGAGGAATGCATTCACCGCAAATGTCAATTAAGGACAATTATCCCATGCCCTCAAGAACGGCACACTTCGATTGTTCCAGGCGCCCTCCCTCCCACCCGAGAATTTTGGGTAATAAATGGATAGACAGTGTGGGAAAGCCAGGCAGGATCCTGCTCACATGTCCGCCAGTCAATAGAGCTGAGCCCCTCCTCTTTCCCCCTACACACTCTTTGAACCTGCTGCTTTGGTCTGTCCGTGGGACGCGTGCAGGTTCTCACCGGACTTCTCCCACATCACCTGCTTCCCTCTATTACCCTACTCCTCCCTTCTTTCGACAAGCAGGCATGTGCTGGAACATCTGCACTAAAAGCCGTTTTTCAAAGGGGATTTGAACCTGAATTTCTTTTCAACAGGAAAGCCATAGGTTTTCAGCACGATGAAAGGCAACAGCCAAAGCCCTTATATATGGTTTTAGGCGTGATATTATTTCTTTTGTATAATGACACCCTCTTTTTCTGTTATTTGAAGGCGAATTCCTAAGAGGGATTAAGCAACGGAATACATCCGAAGAACCACTGGTCTATGAAGATCATATATTCAGTGCTGTTTGTAGGGAAATCTTTACTTGTTGGCTCCTTTTCTCCCCTCAAGCCACACATTTCTCAACAATGACTCAAGATGACAGACTAAAAGAATGAAGGTGTTTCACTCTGTCCATTGAGAAAAATAAAGTCCTAGAATAGAGCAGGCATGTAGTGTCTCTATGATGGTGTGCCCAGCTGCCCAAGTATCTAAGTCTGGCCAAAGGAGCTCTCTCCAGAGAGGAATGTATGAGAGCTCCGACCTGTGTGTGTTTCCCACACTTCAGCTCCATTCAGAAGCCGGCTCCACCCTGCCTCCAGTGATCCAGCACACTCTATTATGCCTCAGCCTCAATAGGCCATCTGGACTTTTGCTTACCCAAACAAAGACTCGAGCTCTCTCCCACACACCTTAGACAGGCAGGGCTACAGGTAGTGTCCTGTTGACAGATATCGTGGTTGCACATGAAGGCCTAACCACACATCCACTTACCCTGGAGCCGTGTGTACATCAAGGCGCTCTGCACCTGCTTATGCAAATGGCTCTCGTTTACATATCAAACTGGCATTTCACCTGTTGAACGTTTCATGTCACGAGTCCGACAACGATATTCTACATCGAATGGGATGCCTTGCCAGTAAAGCAGATGAGAATCAAGGCCCAAAAGATTCAGAAAGCCCTTTCAGTTTTGCCCTTCCCTCCTTTTGTGTTTAATGACCACCAACACACCGGCAAGTGCTGGCACTTTTTTCATCGGGCCAGAAGGTATGCGACAATGCCACACTTCTTGCACACCAAACGCCTTTTCATGGCTCCCCTGAATGCCAGGTCACATGACCAAGGCATGCCATTGAGCATTTCCTTGGATCAAGGCTGAGATTCCAGCCGACAGAGGGGAGGTCAGGGCTTTCCCAGCGTACACGCTGATGAGGACGGACGCCCAGCATCTGCCTCTGTCTCTCTGCGTGAGGGTGAGAGGCAAGGGGAATGCAGGCAAAAGCCTGGTTTCGGAGGGAGGCACCCGCATATTGTGCCTTTACAAGTTACTTTTGGCGGGAGCTGGAAGGGAGTGTGGGAAAGGATTTAGGGTTAAGTCCTTCACAGGAGCCCACGCCACCCACCCACACACCCACCCACTGATGATTCAGAACGTGTACTGTTAGACCAAGTAACAGAGCTATGGGCTCCAGCAGGTGTTCTAGCTGTATTTGTATTCCAGTGTAGGGCAACAGACTGGAATGACATGGCTTATCTTGGGTTGGCTTTCCCCCTTGTTGGTGCTATGTTCCGGTCTTAGGGAGACCGTTTTGGTTGTGTGGATCTTCTCAAACATCACCTGCTTCCCTCTATTTCCCCACTTCTTTCACTTATTTCACAAGCAGACGTGCTTGATCTTTTGCTTAACATGAAGAATGCCTAAGTCCTCACCATGAAAAGGGTCCTCCAGGCAGCGCTGATTAACGGTTCATAAAGTTTGGACTTACTTTGAAAGAGGCAGTTCCACTATAGTACAGAGGATTGAAGGGTAAGTCTCTAGGCTAGCCTTGGCCTAGGCATGGGACTGTGGTGGCCTAGTTCTTAAGGTACCAGAGTTCCAGAAGGTCCAGGGTTCAACTTCCACCTCTGCCAAACTGCTACTCCTGTATCGTTGTACAAGTCCCCTTCTACCCTCAACTGTCCTACCCTGCCCTGTCCTCTGAATGATGATTGTGCAAGTCTGGTTGTGACAAGGCACTACTAACTCTGTTTCACATACTGGTACCTGTTTTAGGCTGGGCAGACTTACGTAGGGAGTCGTGGCAGGAGTGATGTGCGCTAGGAAAAGAAGTGAGGAAAATCAGTGGTTGTAGTCATGTATTAAACGTGTAGCGTACATTACTCACAGTTAACACAAAGACGTGTGTTATATCTAATCAAAATGTTATGAGTTTAAAATCTGTCAAGCTGCCAGTTTTGGGCCTTTAACCCATTAACATTAGCCATTAACAGCTCACCTCAAAACTCTTATTACTTATTTGCCTGTTTGGTGCAGTCTATTAGTCTGCACGAGTCGTTAGTGTTCTGCAGATGATTTACTAAGGATTTTGTGCACAATTGACAACACATTCAAAGAACATGCAAAAGTGCCATGTAAATGATATTTTTGTGTATGCCAATTGCTCTCGTTTGCCAGTGTGGGGATGTTTACTGTAGAGAAACCCCAACAAAAGCATTTAACATTACTAACTTTAAACACTTTTACTTTTACTAGAATTTAAAATGTAAACTCATAAGCTGTCTCTCTCACTCTCTGTCTCACAGACAGACACAGACACAGATGTTAATACAAGAGTTACATTTAATTGTTGGATAATCGTTTAAAAGAAAAAAGTAGTCAATAAATAATCATAACTTTAAACTTTAATATTCATGATATAATTTCCTAATATAATGAATGAACAGTATTTTAACACTCTATGTAATCAAGCACACACACACACACACACACACACACACACACACACAGTGGGTGCGGAAAGTATTCAGACCCCTTTAAAATGTTCACTCTTTCTCATGAATGTACACTCAACATCCCATCTTGACAGAAAAAAACAGACATGTAGATTATTTTGTAAATTTATTTAAAAAAAGAAACAATTAAATATCACTTGGTCATAAATATTCAGACCCTTTGCTGTGACACTCATATTTAACTCGCATGCTGTCCATTTCTTCTTATCCTTCTTGAGATGGTTCTGCTCCTTCATTGGAGTCCAGCTGTGTTTGATTGAACTGATTTGACGTGATTAGGAAAGGCACACACCTGTCTATATGAGGTCGAAAGAACTGCCCAAGGAGCTCAGAGACAGAATTGTGGCAAGGCACAGATCTGGCCAAGGTTACAAAAGCATTTTGCAGCACTAAAGGTTCCTAAGAGCAGAGTGGCCTCAATAATCCTTAAAAGGAAGAAGTTTGGGATGACCAGAACTCTTCCTAGACCTAAAAGAAGATCACTGTGGCTGAGCTCCAGAGATGCGGTAGGGAGATCGGAGAAAGTTCCACAAAGTCAGAGTGGCCCAAGGGAAGCCTCTCCTCAGTGCAAGATATATGAAAGCCCACACAGAGTTTGCCAAAAAAATGCATGAAAGACTCCCAGACTATGAGAAATAAGATTTTCTGGTCTGTTGTGATAAGGCTTGAACTTTTTGGCAGCAATTCTAAGTGGTATGTGTGGAGAAAAACAGGCACTGCTCATCACCTGCCCTATACAATCCCAACAATGAAACATGGTGGTGGCATCATGCTACGGGGGTGTTTTTCAGCTGCGGGGACAGGACGACTGGTTGCAATTGAAGGAAAGATGAATGTGGCCAAGACACATCTTGGAAGAAAACCTCTTCCAGAGTGCTCAGGACCTCAGACTGGGCCAAAGGTTCACCTTCCAACAAGACAATGACCCTAAGCACACACCTAAAATAACAAAGGAGTGACTTCCGAACAATCCTGTGACCATTCTTGACTGGCAAAGGGTCTAAATACTTATGACCATGTGATATTTCAGTTTTACTTTTTGAATACATTTGCAAAAATTTCTACGTCCGTTTTTTCTGTCAAGATGGAATGTACGTGTACGTTAATGACAAATAAAATGATTTTTTAAATTTTAGCAAATGGCTGCAATGAAACAAAGAGTGATACATTTAAAGGGGTCTGAATTCTTTCTGTACCCACTGTATAGAAATGTCAGATTGCTAAAGCCTGGCATTCAGCTCTGTCATCAGATATGTCAATGGTTACAGGTGTGTTATCACTGGACACTAGATACTGGGTTATCCCACAAGAGGGTGTGAAATTGCTTACACCGATGCACTATAAAAAGGCTCTCAGAAGGTACTTTTGGGTAGAGTGCCGGGTGAGAGATCCATCACTGCTAGACATGACTCAAAGATGCAATCAAAAACATTTTGCTCAGTTGACAGACTTTGAGAGGGGGTACATCACCAGTTACCACTCCTGCCAACCAAAAACTGAGACTGCAATTCATACGGCCTCACCAAAATTGGACAATGGAAAATTGGAAAAGCCTTGCCTGGCCTGATGTCTCGATTTCTGCTGCAACATTCGCATGGTGGAGTCAAAGCTGCTTGAGGTCAGAGAAGATCAAGTCCTGACATATGATGAGCTGACCTAGCCCAAACCCTAACCTTAAACATCCGGACCATCAGGAATTTATGGGGGCACTTGAACACAGAGAAACTCAAGCTTTCAATAACATTACAAGATGCTCTATGGAATATTGTGAAACAGGGATCAAGTCATTTTGCATTCGCGTTGCTGGCGGGCACAGAGAGACTTTGGGCACCTTTAGTTTGGGTGCCTTTCCAAATGAGCCACTATTTTTCTAAGACCTCAGAAGCGATGCATATTTAAATGTCTTCCTTTAAAAGGCTGCATTAATTTGACAAATCAAATATGCCTGCTTTGTCTAGCAGTGCCCAACACTTTGCATAAGACTGGTGATCAATTTATCTTTGCCTACTTTACGAAATCGAAAGAAAAATGTATAAATAAACGAAGAGAAACATATTGGACACACACTGTAATCTGGTAAAATATGAACATATGCTGTGCTTTACTGTAATAAGCTTACATGAGTAAAACACCTATTATACACAGGATTAAATAATAAGAGCTGCTCAGCAGTTTATCACCAGTATGGATGCATTACATGGACAGATCTGTAGGTTATAAGATGGAGCACGACGTTGGATATTTAGTGGTATGAACCTTTTTTTCAGTCCCATAAACAAAATAGTTGTAATCTTTCCCATTGTAGGAGTAGAAGGCCTGAGTGAGAGGAACCATCTCTATTGACTGTCTCTGTTAGAGAGAGAGAAAAGAGAAATTTGTTTACACTAAATGCCAAAGTCTCATCCCGACAGCATGTTCTACATTGCTATGCAAGTAAATAAGCTCTCACAAGCCATTTTATTCATAAGCTCAAACAGAGCAACAGAATGGGAAAGAAAATCGATTTAAGTGACTTTGAACATTATATGGTCGATGCTGCTACATTGGCTCGTCTTGAGTATTTCAGAAACTGCGAATCTACTGGGATTTTTACAGACAGCGCCATCTCTATGGTTCAACAGAATGATCGGAAAAAGAGATAATATCCAGTGAAGGCTGTTCTCTGAGTGAAAATTATTGGCACCACAGCACCATGTACACCTAAAATATACAAAAGCCTCTTATAGTAATTACTTACAGAATTACTTTGTAACGAGATTTCATAGTAAAATGTAAACTGATGGACGGTTTTAATGTGAACATTTAATTTGACCAGTTCTACTATGAATGGGATTCATTAATTTGGCCAATTCATGGTTCTACTGTCAAGGATCTAAAAAAAAAACACCTTAACCCTTTGAGGACCAAGGCAAATATTTGTCTCATAGTTATAAAAGAGACGTCAAATGCGATTGAAACAACTTTGAAACAAACACTTCACTTTGACCCCTAACTAAGATATGCAGGAGAGCATCCCTGAATGGCACATTAAACCTTGATGTAAATGGGCTACAGCAGCAGAAAACCACACCAGGTGTCACTCATGTCGGGTAGGAAGAGGAAACTGAGGCTACAATTCACGCAGGCTTACCAAAAATTTAATCATTGAAATGTAATAATTGAAATCAATGAGGCTCGATTTCTACTGCAACATTTGTATGGCAGTGTCAGAGTTTGTCCTAAACAACATCCTGCCTTGTATCAACAGTTCAGGCTTCTGGTGGTGTAATGGTGTAAGGGTATTTTCTTGAAAAACCTTGGGTCTCTTAAAACTACCTGAGCGTTTAAACGTTTAAACAACACAACTTACCTGATTATTGTTGCTGACCATGTGTAATCCTTTATGAGCACAGTAAACCATCTTCTGATGGCTAATTCTAGCAGGATAATATGTCCTGTCACAATGCTCCGATCATCTCAAACTGGTTTCTTGAACATGACAATGAATACTCAAATGACTTCCAATGTCACCACATTTCAGTCAAATAGATCACATTTGGGATGTGGTGGAATGGGGGATGGAATACTGTTACTATGAAGGGGTCTACTTGGTTTGCCTAAATGTTTTGGTAGGAGGTGTCAAAGTAGCCCTCATGAATGCAAGGACCAAAGGTTTCCCAGCAAAACACTGAGAGCACGCACATTAGAGCGCCACACTGCAGACTTTATTCACTTGACCTTTCAGTAGTGTTAATATAATGGACGATCGATGTTATATGTTACAGATGGACCGACGTCCCCTCCAGGGCACACTTACGTCTGCACCTTGTGTTCTCCAGGGATATAGTCCTAACATTAATAACAACTTGGTTCTGATGAAGGAAAAAGCTGGGAATGCGTACAGTTGCTGCCCTCTAGTGGACATCAGGAATACTGAATCAATATTTTTTTTGTGGCTCACCTGTTGCAGGATGCGACTGACAGACGTGTATTTGAGCAAGTGATCACGAATAGCATCTTTGGACGCATCACAGATCTCCTGGTCAGGAAATCCTACTATTGGATAGACCTGCAAGTATGACTCTGCATATCACAAAGTGTTTTTTTAACCTGAAAATTGCACATAAACATTTGACATGTACATAATGTGCATATAATAATATCACATAACCAGAATTGACCATTCCATTCTTACAGTTGACACCTTCAAGCACATATCTGACATATTTGAGTATTTTTTTATAAAACAACAAGTAGCTGTGGATAAAGAAATCCACTAGATCCAGTGACTCTATACCAGTATTGCCATATCATTCTATCAACACCAGAATATGCAAGTTTACCACCTTCATCAGAATGGGACCCAGCATGGACACTGGACAACCCTCAAATCAGAAAAGTTTGGGACAGTAAGGATAATGCAAAATAAATACAAATAAAATAAATACAGAATAAAAATAAGATAGTATGAACCCAAGACATTTCATGTTATTTCTCGTTAACTGTAATTCATTTGTTAATAAACATCCAATGCCAAAGAAGTCGACGCTGCTTCTGGGCTAACACATTAAAGTTTTAAGTGGCATTTGTGAACATAACATAACAGTATTTGATAAAGCGTGATAATGGTTTGATTGTGCATGTGTTAATAATATGATCCCATATTTGTTGACAAACTGGAGATCCTCTGGTCATGTTTGCTCCCCAAAGACCCTGTACCAAATCCTAATCTCCTGACATCACCTTATTTAGTTTCTTTCCCACATGACTCTATTGCTCTCACCCCAACTTTTTTGGAATGTGATGCAGATCTTAAATACAAGAAATGGATGTTTATTAACAAATGAAATACAGCTGACCAGCAAAAACACCATGCTAATGATGTCCGCAATGAAAATGTAACACACTGACAAATTGTTTTTATTTTGCATTTTCCACTGTCCCAATGTTTTGTGATTTAGGATTGTAGTATTATTACCAAACCAAATTAACCCAGTTCAAAACTCATTCCTGTAGAATAAAAAGTGAGAAAAAAAAAAACAAAGTTTACCATGAGACTTTCATCTGTGAAGAATGCTTCACCAGATACTTTCTCAAACTTCTTCATCGGGAACTCAGGCAGCCGGTTGGGGATAAACTCGTAGACTTGATTCTTCCTAATAAAAATATGGAATCTAAACAAATCTAACGTTACATAGCAAACGCCTATGAATATATAAACCTGGTATTTGTTTCGTTCTAATGTGCTTACCATGTGACTGTAAGCTGAATGAAATGCAGAAGCTTTTTGCTGCCGTTACACTTACGACACGTTTTATGGCCGGTCCCATGGCACCACGTACACCTAAAATATACAAACCCATCTAATAGTAATTGTATGTAGAATTAATAGAAGATTTTATAGTAAAACAGTTTTAATGGGAACCTTCACAGTTGGACCCTAAAGTTCACAGTTTGACAGTACCGTCAAATTTCACAATACGTTTTCTTTCCTGATAATACTTACACTCGCCGGCCTCTTCCATGACAGCCAGCACATCTCCTGTTCCGGCCGTGTACAGCGCCATGACATGACATACAGCTGCTCTGATTAAGGAATAAAAAGGGTCGGAAATGTGGCAAAAGAATCTTCTCTAATAAGCAGTATATTTAGCACTGAGCCAGATGATATATAGAATGAACATTTTATAGGAAAGTCATTTGAATGTGCGTGAATAAAAACATAGGGTTGAAAATATTAAGAGTGGGGCAGTACAGTGGCTTGGGGGGTAGCACCACTGCCTCACAGCAAGTAGGTCCCGGGTTCAATCCCAGGGTGGAGCCGCCTGGATCATTTCTGTGTGGAGTCTGCATGTCCTCTGCTTTACTCCGGGTACTTCGATTTCCTCCCAGAGTCCAAAGACATGCACGATAGGTTAATTGGTGTCTCTAAATTGGCCTTTAGTGTGTTACTGTGTGTGTGCCCTACGATGGATTGGCGACCCATCTAGGATTGTTCCTGCCCTTGGGCCCAGAGTTGCCGGGTGGGCACCGGCTGACCCCTCGTGGCTTAAGTGGAAGACAATGGATGGATGGACGGATCGTTTCAGAGTTCTTTCAGTCTTGGTATAAGAACACAGGTTACACATGCTACATTATAACCGAAGAACTGTCAGGGTAGTTGGTTTATTAACTCAATGACAGATTTCTCTGTTAACCAAGTGCCATTTAGTACAATTCGAACCATTAGAAGAGGTTTTGCTTTCATCTGCTCATAAATTTCATGAAACCTTTTACTCACCCATCCTCTGCCGAAACAGTGCGTACAGCGCACTCGTCCTTTACCGTGGCACTGATAGCAAGCCTGCAAACACAACAGAGCAAATAGCAAATCAAAGAGCCAGCATAAAGAACATCTAGAGCAAATGAAATAGTGTGAAATTCCATTGATCTCTCTCCTGATTCTGTGTACAGCACATTTTTTTTTACATTTAAATATTCAGTTCATAGCTACCCGTTTGATGTATTTAGGCTATGGCTGTGGGTACGTAGCAGTTAATTTACTGGGTTGTGGACGAAAATGTCCAGGGTTCAAGTCTGTACAGTTGTAAGATCCTCTGCTAAATGACTAAATGTATACATAAATAAGAACTATAGCCAGAACAGCCCGTAATAAAGAATAATATTTACATTTACGGCATTTAGCAGACGCCCCTTATCCAGAGCAACTTACAACTGATACAGTCTTACAATCTAAGCAATTGTAGGTTAAGGATTTTACTCAGAGACCCAACTGTGGCAGAAGTGGGATTTGAACCCTGGACCTTCTGCTCGGTAACTTAACCACTAGATTACCACAGTCCCGTCAGACAATATGGCAGCTCAGTGTACATACAGTATTGAGTAACAGTACCTTTACAGCTGAGGTGTGAGGAACGCGCATTTTCAGAACAGTGTCAGTGAATTTGGGGGGGTACTGCACCTCCACCTGCCATGGAGGGGGGATCCTGCCATGCTGTGGTCCATCCACATACTGACCTGCTGACAGTACAGTGTAACAAACACGGCTTTTTTTTTACTAAATGTGATAAAACTGTCTAACCTGATATGACCACACAAAATATGTGACGATTAGATTGCAACATATTGTACCTTTATATATTTCTTGCTCCCAAGCACTGGATCTGGATTCAGTAAACGTTTCTAAGCGATACTAAAGCGAGAGAGAAATACATAGAGAGAGATAGAGAGAGTTTTATATATTTAGATACTGTTTTAATACTGTCTGTGTTAGGCATCAGAATGTTGGTGGCTGGACAGTTTTGGTAGGTTGTACATTTTTCAGTCCAGCAGTGACACAGATGCTTATAAAACTCCAGCAGCACTGCCTCACTCATACCAGCACAATACACCCTAACACACCACCAACATGTCAATGTTACTGCAGTACTGAGGTGGATCCATTACAGTACCTGATCTGTGCTGGACATGTGGGGGTCCTGACCATTAGAATACAGAGTAAGTGGAACAGATAAAATGAATAACCAGTTTAAAAACATGGACATGTACCCAATTACAGTAATCAGTGAGTGAATTTAAATTAAATTCGTATTCGTATTTGTGAACTTAAGTAAGCCACATGACCCTCAATAGATAAAGACGATGGAAAGAGGTTGTTTGAGTAATTGGATAAATTTTATTGGAACCCTTGGTCTTATCCAAGTTAAGTGGTCACCTAAACTAAAACGTAGGCAAGTATCAGCCGAGAGCGGCAAAAGTTTTTGGCACAAGGATGGTTATAGCTCTAGAATGCTGCAGATGGGCCATGTGCAGCCTGCAATTCCACATCTCTACCAACAGATGGAGCCAGAAATGTAGCTTCATTGTACAAAACCTTTAGGTTACTGAACCATTTATTCATTCATTCATTCATTATCTTCCGCGTTATCCACACGGGGTCACGGGAACAACCCTAGACGGGGCGCCCATCCATAGTATGGCACACACACACACTCACACAGTCATGCACACAGTCACACCCTAAGGGCCACTTTTAGAGACAGCAATTATCCTAACATGCATGTCTTTGGAAGGTGGGAGGAAACCGGAGTACCCGGAGTAAACCCACACGAGCAGACACGGGAAGGACCCAGCTTGATCCACCCAGGGAGTGAACCTGTGACCTTCTTGCTGTGAGGCAGCAGTGCTACCCAACGAGCCACCATGCTGAGCATTATTGAACCAATAAACAATCAGTTCGATTTTACCGCTGGTGGATCAACAGAGGAGATATTTGAAAATAGGATTGTATTACTTGTTAGCTACATTAACATTATAACTCCAATAAGGAAGCAAACATAAAACACCAAACACATCTTGACTGAACTATAAAATGTTCAAATAAATATATATAAAGTTGATTTACACGGTAGACTGTAAAAGGTTTCAGGTCCCTAAAGACCAGGTTCTGTGCTGGTTTGCTGCTGTAAGTCCACTTTTTTCCCACAAACTTGAGTAAAGCCTCTCGCGCCACGTCTTCAGACACCAGAGGCACCCTGTAAACCCAATTCCACACAGAGTCATTACATTTAAATACAGATCAATTGTAGACACAATTACATGTTGCGATGACTTTTTGAAATAGCTGTGCAAGGAACAAACAGACCTAATTATCACATTCACTTACGGGCCAATTCATTAGATCCCCGTTTCACACCAACAACTATGTCACATTCAAAGTCACTCATATCACATTCTTCATAATTCTGATGCTCGCTTTGATCTTCAGTCTAAATGCATTGAGTTGCTGCCATGTGATTTTCTAATATATTAATAATATATATCTTATATTCTTTAATTCACTTAACTCGGTGCAAGCTGATTGACCCCCTCCCCCTTTGTTTGTTTGGTTGTTTGTTTGTGAGTATGAGCGTGTCAATTGTTTTAGGGGTTGTATAATTTAGGGAAAGAAAAAGGGGGAAAAATTCTTGAGGATATTTAAATTTCAGCGGGGGTTCTTTTTTTGTGTGTAAGTTTGTAAAATGCTATACATTGTAGCTCTATTTATTTATTGTAATGCCTTTTTTTTACTCCTCAATTAAAATAAATAAAATAAAATAAAATAATAATATATATCTTAAAAATTTGAGGTGAGGATGAAAAGGTAATGAAGTTACCTAATGAAGTGGGCGGTGATTGTATTTCCTCAAAATTTCAATAATTAGTATTTAAAACTTCACAACTTCAACAAATCTGTCACATTAAAGCCTTAAACTTTAAGTTTTGCATCCATATTGTGCATCAGAATATTTTGTCACAATAAAGTTTTGGATATGATTTTTTTTTGCCTCTAATACTTCAGCGAAAATTAAAAATAAAAAAATTCATAGTCAAAAATTAATTATCAAAAATTTTAACCGATCCGTCTCTCATCGTAGCAAAATGCCTGTCGCTCTAGTGACAAGACTCTTTGGCTCTCCCTCTCTCCCAACCTATGAAAATTTTTCACTGCTTTGACCCCAGTCACATTGAGACAGATCTGTGCAAGCGCTGCCCGAATCAGCTGCTATTAAGCCAGATGGCCGCCCGCTGTTGCTGGTTTTTTCCACAATACCTTTCCCCCTTCCACGTGACCAGTCTCTTGTCAATGCCATTACATGTGCTTATGTGCTAAGGAGTTTTTTTTTGTTCTCAAATACTGTGCTCCTCACAGGATAGGAAATTGGCTGGGCTTTTTTTCATCTCCAATCTTTCCCAATGTTTACCATATTCTAATTTTTCTCATTTACGTTTTTGTCCTGCCCTCAAACTTTGTTATATTGTATGTTTGGACGGTTTCATGGTTTTCAATTTCCCCATATATTGTACTTGCTACCATTTATATGTAACAAATAAATATTGACTTGACTTGAGCTAGAATACGAACGTGCTATGTTAACCTGTCACCGCTGTGACTGTAAAGAATGAGACCGAGTTGTTTCCGATGAATGTTTTGAGGATGAATTTTTGACATTACATTTTTCGACGATTATTTAAAAAAATTTTGTCTATGTTTTTTTTTCTTTTTTCTTTCTTTTGAATTTTCAATGAAGTATTAGAGCACCAACAACCATGCCACGTTCCAATCCACTTAAATCACCTTTTGTCCTGGCAGGTGAGATATTTGTACTAATGACAGTTGAACAGGTTTACCTAGTAAGACTGGTGAGTGTATTTCAGTGAGTTTAACAAGCCTCTTTACTATTACATAGAAAACCTTGCATACATCACATTAGGGACGAAGGCATTCCTGTCGTTCTCAGGTTGAAGATCAAAATCGGCTGGAGGAGGGCAGATCTGCTCTGTGCCATCTAATGTAAACAAGGGGAAAATCAGACATGACAAGCCTCATCTACAAGACACAGTGCATAATCGTATGAGCCCTACATTTAAACTCCATATTTTACATTTACATTATTAACAGACACCTTAATCCAAAACTTTAACTGAGCAGTCGAGGCCCTGCTCAAGGGCCCAGGAGTTGTGATAGAACCCTCAACCTTCTGGTCAAACAGAGCACCACCGTAACCACATCACCAACACTGCTCTAATATAGAACATTAACCTAATCTGAGCCTAAAGCTTCTGGACTGTTCTGTCATTGGATATTGTCGCGGTCTGGATTACTATCACATCTCTTACCATGAAGTCTACAAACAAAGGTATGAAGACATTACCAACCAGGATTTGAACTCACAGACTTCCAGAGCCACTAGTCCAGAGCCACAACCACTGAACCAACCTTCCATCAATCATTAAAATTTTGTGAGCAATCAGATTTCCAATTATTCCTTCATTAGAAGTGAGCGTGTTTACTCATTGGCTCAGCTGTAGTGGTGTAATGGGGATATAAGCTAAAAACCTTCCAAATACTAACCCCCTACTGTCTCATAGCAACTAACAGCTGCATAATCTAAATAAAAGATGAGTAAATAACTAAGTGGCTCACCTTCTCCCTGATGATCATAGCCTGTTACACTGTCCAGCCATCCTGCAGGGGGCGCTGAGGGTCCTTCTTCAGGAATGCTTGGATCAAATTCACCTATTCGAAGACAGGAAAACTGTAACGCATGTAATTACCATATCCTGTAAGATTCAGTATGAGCAACAGGCGTGTAATGGTCCAAATTTCAGATGGTTTTCATAGGACTGGTGGCGTTTCTGTCTCTGGACAATCAAAGGGTTGTGAGTCATCATACCCACTTTAGCGAGGCATGCTCCCACTACAATGTTGTTGTGCCCCATTAAATTTGCAGGGGGGAAAGGCAATTTGGTTGTTGGACAGAAGTACAGAACAAGCGACGTAAATTCACTACAGACACTACATTTCCAATAATGCCCTAGCAGCTTAAACGCTTTCCGTCTGCGAAAGTCTTTTTTCTTCATTTTCCCCCGTCTTTTTCCATGACGTAATGTACATCCACAAATATTTCAAAGAAAATCCGCCACGCTGCTGATATGGTACTGAATGCGCATAGATCTTCAGTTAATACAGTTCATAAAAAATTGTTTATGTATTCCTTATTTCTCACCCATGGCAGAGTAATTCCCACTTGGGTGATAAACTACACAATCTACTATATTTAGTTTTTAACAAGCTTATCGTGCTCCTACCACTGATTGGCAAGTTGAGGGGTAAAAGTGTGCCCCTCTATCGTCTGTGTGTATCCCAGTACGACTGGTGGACTAGAACCACCCCTGTTGCACGTACAAATTTCAGTTCCACCAGGCTGCCCTTGACCATGTTCCTTGCCATTCAATTAGGTGCTTGAGTGGTGGGTATGAGAGTCAATCAGCAAAACCAGAAAATTAACCAGCACCTAAACAGCACAAACTTGCTTTGGACAGTTTTCACGTGCACAGGTGTCTCTCGAGTTTTCAGAGGTATGTACGGCGCATTTACCTACCTTTTTATACACTGCTCATAAAAATTAGGCCATATTTTATTTTATTTCATTTTGAAATATCATCAAATTTTTGTGAGCAGTGTATTTACATTCCACTTGCGTGGAATGTGACCATGTGACCAAGGTACTGTCTATGGTATGGTACAGTCAATGACCATTTCGGTCATGGTACAGACCATTTCGGTATGGTATAGTCAACGTCCATTTCAGTCACTGGTCTGTTTCACAGAATGTAATGCAGTCATTAAACAATGCTATACTCTGTATAATCAGAATCACATTTGCTTAAGAACAATCTGGCTGTTTGTCTGTATATATAAGTGCTAATGCTCCACACTCGATGCAGCAGTTTGGCCATTGTTAAGCAGCAGTGCCACACAGTCTGCACAAATAATCCAGTCGGACATGAATTGGTCCCTGGGTAGCAGGTTTTCCCCTCAAAGCACTTTACCCTAAAAATACATCCAATAATCTGCTTCCATCCACAATGCAGCTTGGCTTTGTGTTACTGCCTGGAGTAAGTTTAGACTGGCAAAGACTTAATGCCAAGTTAGCATAGCATATGCATGACCATATACTATACGGTCAAATGTTTGTTGACATCACTTCTAGTTAGAGTTCTTTGTAATACTATATAGACAAAGGTTTGTGGACACCCTAAAACACCATAACATCCATAACATGGGCACTGGTAGGGAGTTTGCCCCCACCTTTGCTGCTAAAGCAAGTCTATGTTGTGCATAGAGTGAATTTCAGCCACACTCACTGTCACCATAAAAAGCAGTGACAACAGAATGGGTTAAACCGAAATCCAGCATTGTATTTTAATATGTTTCCACCTCCCCAAACAAGCCAGTTCAACATCTTGTGTCCTGATCTTTTAAAACAAAATTAATAAAGAAATGGTTTGCATATTTTGAAAGAGAACATGGCAGTCTTACACTGAGCCTTGAACTTTAAATCCATCAGACTCCACTGAGATGAACTGTAACAGCAACTCTGTGTCAGAGCTTAGAGTAGATCATCTGCTTGTCCTCATAGTGAGGTTTACATTCTAATAGAATACCTTTTCAGAAGAGTAAAGACTGTTGTAGTGGTAGGGGAGACAAATTTGAGCAAATATGCAAATACATATGCTTTTGGAATGTAGTGTTTGGGTTTCCAGACACTTTTGTCTATATAGTTTAGTTTTGTTTTTGTCCTTATAAAACACAAGTTACTCAACTGAACCTCTGATGATTCCATGATATTTCCCCGGAATTGGAAATGTGACTCCCACCCTCAATCCTGACCAAGATAAGTGAGGTTAAACCCAACATGGGTTCAAGTCCCAGCTGGGTCCGGCACCACATTCAGACCTGGTTGGCTGTGTCTGAGGACGGGTAGGCCAGTCAGGACTTCTGGCACCCATACCCAGTCACTATAGCTACAGAGATCCCTGGTTTGATCCTGACCTTGGACTGTGTAGATTTCATGTCCTCCCCGTGTCTGTGTTAATTTACACAAGGTATTCTTGTTTCCTTTCACATTCCAAAGGCATGCACTAGATTAATTGGTCGCTCTAAACTGGCCCATTGTGAGTGCAACTAGATAGAAACAAATAGTAAAAAAAAAAAAACTCCTACAACATTGACCAGTAAAAAGCACACTGATTGTAATAATAATAATACTAATAAACAATAACAATAAGAAGAAGAAGAATACACAAAGCGTGATATTACAATAAAATAATCTAAGGTGGAGTGAAGTTCATTTCTTATACAAGCATATTTAATTGCCAGAACATTTATGTGCATTATTAATTGGAAGGCACTCTCTCTGTCGTTAAAAAAAAAACCCTACTATAATATCCTGATAAATGTGTTTACACTCTTATAACTCGACTATATCTGAGCATTTCCAATGCATTGTTTCTCCACTTGTTCTACTTTCACTGTAATCTTCTAATCTGAGCTGCAGGAAGTGCATTCACACTGCTATTTATATCTGCTATTGTTTTCTGAGCTAAGTGTGAGAAGTACAGTATTTCTAAATTTCTATGCTGAAGCATTCAGACCGGCAGCGCCACCTCATGAATAGACCACTACAAATGGACCTTTCATGAAAGAATGGGGTTTTATGGCTTTTACTCTTCGGCTCAATGCCAACACTGTATGCTTTTCACCCATTAGCCAAAGGTTTAGCTTTTGTTTTTTGAACCGCAGCTCCTTTATTAGGACGGGTTGTGAGTTTATTACACCAAACGCCAAGCTTAAGTGTCTTCTGTAGGGATTTCCAGATACAGATATGCTCAACAGTCACCTAACCTGAAATTTGAGCATCTATGGGGGTACTTGAAGACATCACAGCATGCTCTGTGGAGTATTGGAAAATGAAACTGGATTCATGTGAAATGCACCCTGTTATTACAGCAAAGGGGGGACATACCAAATACCATACGTTCATTGGGAACAGGATGTGTGTCTGTGACTGTGGCCTAGTGGTTAAGGTACTGGACTACAGGAAATTCAAAGCCCTGAGCACACAACTGCTTGGATTGTAAGACTGTATTAATTGTAAGTCACTTTGGATAAGAGCTACTAAATGGCATAAATGTACATGTGAGTATGACATGGGATTGCACCCTCTGGTGTTCAAAAGCTGCAATTGCTTAAGATGGCACAATAAAGAAGATCACATAAACCAACTAGACAATGCACATCGCCTCCTTTTGAATAAAATGTTTATTGAACATTTTAACCGTCCACACCTACAATGTACAATGTGATAAATAATCCAGAAAAGAGCAAAAAAATAAACACCCCCCTACCCTCCAGTAAATGTAAAGTTAAAAGATGTCAGTAGGACTTATAAAAGTACAACAAGCTATTATTATTGTTCACTCCATAAATAAAAATATGTAACAATGTTACTCAACCTAAATAAATGACTAAAACCATGTATTTTTATTTGCCACTTGAGTAACTATTAGGCCTATAACGGCCATTCTTGGATCATTCTCTGACACTTTAAAGTGCTTCCACACAGTCGACATGTTTGCTGCTTTTACAAAGAGCTCCTCACATCACGCTTTCAGCATTGACCTTTTCAAAATCAACATTGTTTGCTATAAATTATGAGGCTATTTCACTGAATGTGCACACTTTCACAATCTGAAATTGTTAAAATTCCTCCGGGATCAATACAGTATCTATCTATCTATCTATCTATCTATCTATCTATCTATCTATCTATCTATCTATCTATTTGACTGTCTGTCTGTCTGTCTGTCTATCTATCTTAATGCTAAACGATTCAAAATAAACCGCGTTGATTGATTGCATGCCGATTGTTTTTCCCTGTCGGAGTGGAGGTTTTATTTAGGTATTTAGAGAAATAACTGATTTATCCTGTATGAATGGATTGTTAATATTAGAAAAAATGTTTACATTTTATTTTTAAAGTTCAGTCTATAACTAATGTTATATCAGGCAGACGTTTCATAGTTCAGCTAACCCTAGACAAGACCAAGTCTGCAAGCTATTTAGTCCCTAGGTTCAGGGACTGTAGTCGCCTAGTGGTTAAGGTACTGGACTATGGACCAGAAAGTCCAGGGTTCAATTCCACTTCTGCCACAGTGGAGTCCCTGAGCCTAACCCACAATTGTGTGCATTGTAAGACTGTATTAATTGTAAGTCGCTCTGGATAAGGGCATTTTAAACGACATAAATGAAATCTAAATGAGTTTGAGACACAGAAACTGGACTATTGTACTACAACATTACCCAGGAGGGTTCATAAACATGTCATGGACTCTGGCTAAGGCTGACTGGGACAGCGCATACACAGCCCATACTGTACACCTGTACTATAGGTGACCCAACCGGAAGCGACATTTGGGAATCAAATCCTGGTTTAGGTATTAAAAGGCTAGCATATTAGACAACTTTTGAAAGATTAAACAATTTATATCATAAACAAGATTTGCATGTCTTTGTTTGTTGTCTTTGTTTCGTAATTTCAACCTTTAAAATAGTGCTTTATAAAACCATTAGATTTCCTGTACTGTACAATCGCAAAAGGCATCTGTTATTAACACAAAACATTGTGACCCCCCCCCAGGTCCCTCTTGGGTCAGCTGCTGCTGTGACGTTTACCTAATGAAGAACTCATTTCTTCTTCTTACTTCTCTTTAACTATAATCCTCATGTCACATGCCATGCACACACTGTTGTGATGTTTTTGATTTATGCAGCCATATCACATGAGCCAAGATCATACCAGGGTTATATGTGATGTATAATTACATTACATTTTAACATGTCATAAGCAAGGCTAAAGCAAACCTTCTTAACAAATGACTGACTGCTGAAAAGGATTACATTTAGATTTTAAATGAGGAGACCCACAGCTAGTGTATGAATACTTATTCAATGTTAATATGGTGGTCAAGCTCATCGCTCAGGAAATGTTTACAAATGTTAATGGTTAATGTTAAAGATTAGTCATTTTTAGGAAGTGTTAAATTTAAAGGTTGGATATAAAAACGTTGGCACCTCTGGGTATACGTGTTTTATTCATTTGTGCATTTATTTACTTTCTTGTCTGCTTAATTATAAGGAGAGTGATAGAAAAACTGGTGCCTAGCTTGCACAGGGCAGGAACAACTCTCAGGGCACCAATCAGTGTGTAGGGCACACACTCTCACTAGAACCACTTTTGCATAATCAGTTTAAAGTATTTGTACTGTGGGAGGAAACCAGTGTACCTTTACTAAACCCACACGGACACTTGGAGGACATGCAGACTCCACATAGAAAGGACCCAGGCCACTTCACGGGGGATCGACATAAGACCTTCTCGCTGTGAGGCGACAGTGCTACATGTATGATTGATTTACTAAAAGAAAATAAATCATTGCAAAACATAATTGGATCAGACGTGCTCAAACTTTAAATCACATCACTATACACCAGGCATCTTAAACACTATTCAAAATGTAACTTTAATTAATTAACAATTAGGACGACACCGTGTCTCGGTGGATAGCACCACCGCCTCACATCAAGAAGGTCCCGGGTTCAATCCCAGAGTGGAGCGGCCATGTCTGTGTGGAATGAACTTGCACTGAATGTCTGTCCCCAAACAGTGACTAAAAACTCACCTCTTCACTCAGCACTCAGCAATAAGACTGAAAATGCAAAAAAACACCTTTAATTGTGTGTTTGTTGGCTTTACCCACATCAAATCTTATCAGGTTCTGGTTGGTGATCTTTTGCTAGTTGTAGTAGTAGTTGTAAAAACGTAAAGGTTTTGTGTACTTGGAAGAATACAAAGCAATATTGGAAATCGCTTTGGTTTTACATATACATTTACACACACACACAC